>JAJOZX010001996.1:345000-350000 GCA_023014485.1 Bathynomus jamesi
GGTGTGACCCTGTTGCTGAATGATGAGATGAGAATGAAGCGATGAGAAATTGTGTGAAATTTAAGTTCGCGAGAATGAAAGTGGCGGTAGTGGTTGGATATGCGCTGTGCGATGATAGGTGTGAGGATGAGATACAGAGCTTCTGGAGAGACCTTGATAGTGTGATCGGAAGGGGCCCTGAATGTTACAAAATGTTTGTAATAGGAGACATGAATGGGAAAGTTGGCATGGGTCCAGAGGATGATGTGTTGGGTGTAAGCTGAAAGATTTATGCAATGAGAGAAAGTTAAGTGTAAGAAATTCCTCTTTTGAACGCATAAGTATACTTGATAGCTGTTCAACAAATAATATATGTGGTGAGAGATGTCTGATAATTATGTATTCGTGAAAAGTATCCTGAAAGAGGTATGTGACACACACATAGTGCAAGGTATAAGTGGGGTCTCTCTGACCACTGACATCAAGCTGTGCTTGATTAGGATTTCCTGTCTGATCATACTGTAAGGTCTCCGCCCACAAACCGGTGTCATTATCATTTGCTGTGTTTAGCCTCATTAGTCGTTCGCAAACATCGCTGTCGTGGACACGCACTCAGCTGCTGAAGTTTCTCCATAATTAACTGTGTGTGTGTGTGTGTGTGTGTGTGTGTGTGATTATACTTCACCCTCGAATTTAACGTTTTATCAACGATGGCAGCTCTGATATTGCTCGTAACACTCGTAAAGTGGTACTTCGTAAAATCTGAAGATGTAGTGAATACTCATCGACCATCTTTTTACGCTTCTTTTGAAGTTTTTAAATCAACCTTAATTCACGATGGATGACAGACAGATCAGGATGCTCAAATGCTTTATGGTTATTCTAACGACAGTCCCGTAGCCAGGACTTCGCAAGACGGGGGTGGGGGCGTCGAAATTGTAGAAAGTCATCCTTTTGGTGCAACGACCTAGTCACTGCGGAGAGGGGTTTAGAGTAGTTTAGAGTAGTTTGTGAAGTTTAAAAAAATGCGAGTGTTTACTTACTGAATGATGTTATGTATTATATCACATCCTAAGTTATAACTATGGTTACAAAAGTGGACCTTTCCTGTCAAGGGGGGGGTCGTTCGACCCCCCAATCCCCCCCCTGGCTATGGGCCTGAACGAGAGTATCACAGTGTAATGCTAAAGACGTTTTGGAATATGTATCGAATTTAAGCTGTGCTAAAGAATATAGTCACTGTGAAGTGAAGGAACCAATGCTCAGTGAAGAAAAACAGAGATTCTGGATTACAAAGTTCGTTGACGAATGGTACGAGAAATCTTATTACGTCATGTTACACCTCACCGATTAGCCCCCGCAACAAAAAACGTGAACCTGGTGATCATGGATGATTTAAAATATTTCTACCACATCATCATCATCATCATTTAGCACGATGTGTTTAGGTCATAGCTAAAAGCTTGTGTACCTTTTTAATAGAACCTGGTGACAAGTACTCTTTGTCTCCCAAAGTGGAACAGTATGGACATGCTCAGTGTTAATTGATTTACTTATGAATCATTTAACGTGTCAAGTAGTTTTGTGTACATACTTTTTCTCCGCCCGAAATTATGTTTTCATGTTGGTGCTTAGCCTTTCAGGTTTTGTCCAGCGTGCCCCGTGTCGTCGAGCTAGCAACAGATGGCGCCTCAATTAACTAAAATGTATGACTCACCACCAGGTCTGCGTCATGAGCTGAAGCGAGCAGTCCGTCTCACAACAGTACCTGAGTTTGGCAGCAGCAGTACCACCAAGAAACACCTGCGCCCACAGCAACAAAAAAAGATGGAACTACCGCTAAGCAGTATCCTTAACGCTCAATACCATGTGACTTTTTCCAAATCAGCGAGTGTTTAAAGGTAGCAGTGGCGTAATTAATTATGTGCGCGAGACAAACTACAGGGTGTATATAAAGTAACGAATGTAAAGAGACAAATCCGATTTGAATTATATCAACGCAAGTTAACATGGACAAGTAATATTTATTACATGTACTTTATGACAACTTAATACGGTTTAATATAAACTGAAATAATTGCTGATTACAAGTTAAAAAACAAGTTGAAACTAGTTTAAACCAGTTCAAATTGGATTTGTCTAATCACTTGCGTTACGAAACTTGTTTAAGCCAGTTCAAATCAGATTTCTCTTCACTCGCGTTACTTTATACACACCCTGTATAACCGTGCAGACTCCGCCAAACGTAATGTTATTTAGTTGAGTGTTGTTGAGATGTCGAAAATCTTTGTTGGCTGAGAGGTGAGCGGAAGAGAATTATAAAATACCAGCTACCACGAGAGCAACAAGAGTGACGATCAGTGACATTTCTTCATACTGTACTATTTGCATGTTAACTGTGAGTGGCGATATGAGTGCACGCTGCATTGAAACACGGTTTCATTGCGGGAAAACTAATCTAAAAACCTTAAATATGTGTGATGTTATTATTTCTAAAAAGGAATGTATGTATTAACTATTTCCACTATTATTTGTAAGTTTACTATAAAAATAATCTCATGACATGTTAATAAATAGTGTTTTTTAGATGTGTTCCTATTTACTCCTCATTCATTTTTAAATTATCTCTATTGTATGCGTCTTAAGATTGTTTGTTGGTCAACAAGGATGGAATGTGACCGCTGTCGCCCGAACATAAGAAAAAAAGAGAAAGAAAAATAAATAAAAAATTAAAATACGGGTATATATCTATATTGATTATTAAAACATTTTAACTACCACACTCATATAAGGAGTGAGGTCGGGGGTTCGACTCTCAATGGTATAATATCACTGTTACGGCTAAGACAGGGCTGAATGGTGGCCATTAAATTTCATAGTATGGCGTCACACTCTCATATATACACCATTTTTATTTTCAAGTTTAGGTTAGGTTACTCTATATTTAATTTTCTACTTTTTGGGGAGCGGCACCGGCACCAGCACCCGTTTATCTTATTACCCTTCCTCCTTATCATCTCCCGAAATTTTGCTTTTTCCCCTTCCCCCATTCTCCGTTTTTGCGCCTATACTATTGCATAGAGAAATGGAAAGACTGGAAGAAAGCAATAATTGTTCCATTGCATTAAGTGAAACATGAAACGAGTGAATGTAAGAATTACAGAGGTATGTCTGATGAGTGTGATGGGAAAGGTGTATGATAAGATAATGATAGAGTTCATGGTATTACAGATTGCTTGGTGAATGATTATGGTGGAAATAGTGCATGTGTGAAAGTAAATAAAGAACTGAGTGAATGGTTTGAAATAAGTGTTGGTGTGGTGTGCGTCAAGGATGTGCGATGTCTCCGTGGCTGTTCAATCTGTTTATGGATGGAGACATGAGAGAGAGAAACTGCGACTGCTAGAAAGATTATTGAATGTGGTGTGTGATGGGAATAGGTGGGGCCTGTCGAATATGTTGTATGTGGATGATGCTGCGCTATTTGCCTAGAATGAGTGTGATATGCAAGAGGTTGTTAAGAGATATGTGGCGGTGTGCGAGAGAAGACTGTTGAAAGTGAATGTGAGAAAGAGCAAGTTATTGAATGTGGAGAGTGAGGGAAATTCGGACCGTCATGTGATAGTGAATGGTGAAACACTAAAGGTAGTAGAGACTTTTAAGTGTCTGGGATGTGTTTTGAACAAAAGAGGTACGAGTACGGATAAAATTAATAGAAGAATGAGTCAAGGGAGAACGGTTGCGGGTGCGTTGAAAGCGGTTGTGAGGAAACGGAAACTGGGTAGAGATGCTGCGAGATGTTTACATGAAGGTTTATTAGTACCGACACTTTTGTATGTGTGTGAAACACTGATATGGTATGAAATGCAGAAGTCGAGAGTAGGAGCGGTTGCGATGGATAACCTGAGAAGTATGTGTGGCGTGCGCCGGATTGATAGGTTGAGAAATCGTGTGGTTCTGGATAGATATGGTGTTCAGAAGTCAGTGGAAGTGAAAATTGAGGAAAATGTGTTAAGGTGATTTGGACATGTTGAAAGAATAGATGACAGAGTTGTGAAAAGAGTGTATACGAGTGTTTGCGAAGGTAGAAGGAGAAGAGGGAGGCCGAGAAGATGGATGGACAGGGTAATAAGTTTTTTATGTAGGAAGGATGGACCAAGAGCCAGCGCCCACAAAAACGCTCCCCCTATATAGAAAGAGAGAGCTAAAATCAAGATCTCCGATGCACACGATACAATATTTTTTTTTTATTTTGAAAAGATTGTGTAGTGTGTAAATTGCACGCATGTGTAGTGAAGAATAGAGGGAGAAGTGTATGTTTGACAGCATACTGGACTGCTCACAGGATAGATGAGACGCGGAAAAAGATCAGCTAACGGGGACAGTGACAGGAGAAACGGGAGTTCCAGCACTCTCTGTCTCCTCCTAATGTCCCCCACCCCCCCGCCAACAGAGTACTTCCCTGGTCGATTGGTGCCTACAATCTCCTCCTCCACTGCGTGAGGAAACGTGGACTTGATCTGGGTGATGTACGAGAAGTGGCTGCAAGTAGGTTGGAATGGAGGAGGTTTATGTGAGGTATTCAAGTTCGGGAGTATCTTTCTTTTATTTTTTGACAAAATCTGGAAGCACCAGCACGCATAGCGTAGTGAAGCGCTGCAGGAGTGGAATTTTGTCATGTGCGTGAACTCTGGTCCGCCAGGACGACTGTGTGAATGGATATGTACGCTTTACTCCTTTTCTCCTTTTCACTAACTTCCGTACTTTACATCCGGGTTGTATTCTACCTTCTCACCCCAAATCCTTGGGAAATGAGATTTTTGCTAATGTATTTGTTTTAAATCAATCTTTATCGAATACGAGAAGGTAATTTTATAACACACACATACACACACACACACAGATATATATATATAATGCGCCTCGGTGGTGTAGTGGTTAGCGTCGCTGACTACAAATCCATCGGCCCCGGGTTCGAGATTCGACGGCAGGCGGCGCGCAGCAAAACCCAGCTGTTCATC
>JAJOZX010001996.1:355000-407500 GCA_023014485.1 Bathynomus jamesi
ATATATATATATATATATAATATATATATATATATATATACACACACACACACAGTATATAGTTGATTTAACCAAGGGTTTGTTGTCCGTGATATCTATAACGTCAATTAATTATATAGTGGTAAAGTCAACCGCCACGATTGTCACATTTAGGAGACGGAGAAACCTCACGAAGTCTGACAACATGAAAGAGATTCACCAAAAATTAATGTCTGATGCGCTATCAGAAAGTCATTTATCATTGGTCCTTTCTTTTTTGAAGAACTAACAGTCAATGATGACCGTTACCTCGCGATGTTGCGGAATTTCTTTATCCATGAACTAAGACGATTAAATCTTTCAGATAGCAACTTCGTTCAGCAAGACGGTGTTCCCTGCCACTGTACTTTAACGTTACAGTTCTTGAATGAAGTCTTCCCGGCCAAGTGGATTGATGGAGGTGAACCAATTGGTTGGCCACCTCGTTCACCCGACCCGTTCCTATTGGACTGCTTTTTATGGGGGGGGGCCATGTTAAAAGTGTCGTTTCCTCATCCAAACCACTCTCTTCGGATGAACTTATGGCTAGGATCACAAACGCAATTCAGGAGCAACTGAAGAATGTTTTCAGGTCTTTGCAATATCGGATTGAACAGTGTGATAAGAAAGATGGCGGTTATGTTAAGGATAGAAATTTGTAATACAGTATTAAAAACTTTAATAATTATGCTTTCGTACGTCATTTACAGTTTGTTTCCATAATGTGTACACCAAAAGGTATTAAAATTTAAAGTTGCAAGAGGACTTTGTGATCACCCTGTACTGCATATTAAAAACAACAATGAAATATCAAAAATCATATACATTTTATATATAAAAAAAAATAAAAGTCCTATACACGAAAGAAAATAAAAAGTATCGCCATCAAAGAATTTTTTAAAATTTGAATCTAAAGTTAAAATTTACAAAAAAAAAAAAAAAAAACCTTTTTGAAACTATTTAAAAGCGTCCTTGCATGAGACTTCTGAGAAAGTTGTAGTACCAAAAAAACAAAAAAAAAGCGTTCACTTACTTTTGTTTTCAAAGAGGTTAAAAACTGAACAAAATATTGTTCTCAAAAGTAAAGCAAGGGACAAATGAATGTTAGTCTGAAGAATAATTATTTTCAAGTGAAAATATACAAGGTAAAACTTTTTGAGAGAGAGAGAGAGAGAGGGAGAGAGAGAGAGAGAGAGAGAGAATATCGAAGCAAATTTGAAAATAAAAGTTATTAATTCCGTAAACAGTTTTAATTTACAAAATATATTAATTTTATTTTCTTTCGTAGATTGGTCAGAATTTACTACCAAAAAAGTTTCAAATTTTTCAAAAGAAAATATTTTAGAACACTTAAATAAATTTTCCAAATATCTTAAATATCTTATAGGTGCTACAGTCAATATAGCGTTTTCTATTATATATACTGTATATATATATATATATATATATACACACACAAACACGGCCTATCAGAGGGGGGGGGGGCTCAAATTTAGAAACTATCAAGTTTGAATACGTTTTGCAGTGAAAGTAATAATGGGTTTAGCTATGGGCCTCAAAAGCTGGAAGTGGCCCGGGCCTGTATATCTATATATATATATTTAATATATATATATATATATATATATAATAATATTTTTTTTTTTTTTTTTTTTTTTTTTTTTTTATTTAGTATATAGAAATAAATGAAGATACTTATCTCGAAATAAACTTTTAATGAGTAAGGTATAGAAATATTACTTCTGAAATATATAAGACCTAACTAATAGCAACTAATTAGGACAGGTAAGTTCTGAAAAGAAGCTTGCAATTTATATTCAATCAAAAAGAATAAGACGCATTACCGTACGGTAACTTTTCTATACTGTACAATCGTAGTTATATAAAAGTTCCAAAAAATTACATTTTTAGTGTGGATTTAATATTTAGTAAGCCCTCCTTCGCTACAAATGATTGTTTTAATCCTGTTGGGCATGGGCATAAGGTTCTGGCGTAGTTCCATTTCGGAATGCCAAACTGTTTTTATTGCAGTATAAATATCTTCATGGGATCCTGAAGCTTCTTTTCGGAGGCTTTCACCTTCGGAAGTTTCTACAGATTCTCAATCGGATTGAAGTCAGTCAAGGGTGCTTTATGGTGGCAGTACAGTATTTGGAATGATGTAGTTGAGTGGGTGGACGCTTGTCGTACAGATGATCCTGCCCAAATTGCATGATTTATCTCTCGTCGCTAAAAAAATCCTTGGTCCATTGTTCAGCGATCCAATCAGCTTATTTTTTATTTTTTTGCAAAAAAAGACGCTTTTTATTTAGGAGTGTTTTCCTTGTTGATTTTCTTGTGACTAGATTAATCTCATTCTGAGACCTTCGTCGAATGATTCTTCTATTGGCTGAAGTAGAGTGTTCCTTCTGCATCTAGTAACGGGTGATGAGGGGGTTGGTCTTTGCCTTCCTTCTAATCAGTGGGTTATCAATGGCCTACTCTCTCTCTCTCTCTCTCCCTCTCTCCTCTCTCCCCATCTGGCTACATTCTTCAACAAATCGTTGGAGTGGGCCAGTGCCTGGTGACTGGAGGGAAGCCAACGTGACCCTATCTTTAAGAAAGGGGATCACGAAAGTCCAGGGAACTATCGTCCCATTAGTCTCACTTCAGTTGTAGGTAAATTATTAGAAGGGATAATAGCTGATAGGATCGTTGACCATTTGGATTCCTACAAGCTGCTTGGGACTCCCAACATGGGTTTAGACGGCATAGGTCGTGTCTCACCAACTTGCTCGAGTTTTTCCACGTCATGTTGAGTGAGTACGATAAGAGTAGGGCGATTGATATACTTTATCTCGACTTTCAGAAGCCTTTGATAAGGTACCTCACCGCGGCTAATGGCGAAAGTGCGCGCGCTGGGTATCGGTGGGGAAATAGGTAGGTGGATTGAAAACTGGCTGAGGAATAGGGGCAGAGGGCGGTAATTAAAGGGGCTAGTTCGGGTTGGGCCTCGGTCACTAGTGGGGTTCCTCAGGGTTCCGTTTTTGGGGCCGCTGTTGTTTATCATTTACATAAATGATATCGACGGTGGCATCGTCAGTCGGATCGCCAAATTCGCTGATGACACCAAGCTTGGGGCCAATGTTGGGACGCCCGAAGCGATCGAGCAACTGCGTGCGGACCTAGGTAGGATAGGAGAGTGGTCCGAAAAATGGCAAAATGCCGTTTAACTTGGGTAAATGCAAAGTGATGCACATTGGCTACGCCAATCCCAAGTCGGACTACTCGATGTTGGGTAGTATCGAGGTGACTGATTTAGAAAAGGACTTGGGTGTGCTAATTAGCAGCGATCTTAAGTTTACGAAACAGGTGTAGAGGTGGAAAAGAAAGCCCAGAAACTATTGGGTTATATCAGGAGGCAATTCAGTTTCGGAACAAGGAGATTGTGCTCTCACTGTACAATTCCCTAGTTCGGCCGCACCTGGAGTATGCTGTGCAGTTCTGGTCGCCCACCCTCAGGAAAGATATTGAGAGGCTGGAGCGAGTGCAGGCGAGGGCCACAAAGTTAATCCTTCCGTTAGGCATATGGGCTACATCGACGGTTACGCGCCCTGAACTTGTTTTCGCTGAAACTCGGAGGCTGCGCGGTCAACTGATCGAGGTTTTCAAGCTCTTACGCGGGTTCAACGATGTCGATTTAGAAGTATGTTTAGTTTAAATGATAACCCAACTCGCAACAATGGTTGGAAGTTTGGATTTGAAACGGTTAGGACTAGTGTGTGGGAATTACTTTACGTATAAGATCTGTGACACATGGAACAGGTTACCTTCGGAAGTTGTGAACAGTTCCTCTGTGGATCAGTTCAAGAAAAGGTAGACAATCTTGCACACTATTTGAGTGTGTAAAGACATTTAGGACCTCAGTCTGCGGAAATTTCTTTCCTATAAAATAGTTAATATCTGCAACCAACTTCCATCAGAGGTTGTTTCCAGTCAAAGTGTAAATGTGTTTAAAATAGGCTAGACAAAGTACTGAATACTCTCATAGTTCAAGACTAAAACATAAGAAAACTCTGCAGGAGATCGCTTGCACGGTGTCTCTGTGAGCAAGCTAAATATAGAGCTATTTATATATTCTCCACTTTCCTGTAAAATTTCCTTGGCTACTTTTCCAGGTCAAGGTATTTTCTTCAACCTTTTTCCGTAACTGCCTCTGGCAGGGAGGGAGCGGAGGGTGGGGAGAGAGCCTTCTACTTTTCTATCCAGTTTTCTACTACTGCTAGGATAGTTGAAAGAAAAATAAACTTTTACAAAATTTTCCCTGGCACCCGTTGCCATTGGTACCTCCTCGGTATGGGCCGCAAGGCCTTTTGAGGTACTTCTTTTCCTTGTAACTCCTTGTAGCTCTCTCCGGCGGGCGGACTTTGTTAGCCTCCGGGATAGCGTAGGTTAGAGGTCGGCGGCGATGTTGAGGGAGTGTGGAGTGCATTCCGGGACGAGTTTATGGTGCTGCAGTCTGCTGCCATACCCTCAAAACCGGTCACCCCTGTTTCAACGCAGCCTAAGTGGTTCAATCGTGACATCGCTTGGCTATCCGAAATAGGAAAGTAGCGTATAGGAGGGCGAAGGCCAATCGTTCCCAATGAGAACACTGAAGCGTATGTCCGCCTGTATAGGGAAGTGAAGGCGAAGGTTAGGCTAGAGAAACGTAACGAAGAACTCCGTGTGGCAAGCCTCTGCAAGGGGAACCCTAAGGAGTTCTTCAGTTATGTTAATAGTAGAAAGCCCATTAGAACCTAAGCGGCGTTCTGCGGACCTCCGACGCGGACATCGCCAATATGCTTAATGAGTACTTTGCTGGAGTGTTCACCAGGGAGGACACCCGCATCATGCCCGAGCCAGGCGTCAGGCATGAAGGTGCTGGCCTGGATAGGGTTCGATGTACCGCGACAGTCGTTGCCGATAGAATAGACAAACTGAGCACGTTTAAGGCTCCTGGGCCAGACCAGTTTCTCCCCAGAGTGTTGCGGGAGATGCTCGACCAGGTGGCTCCCCACCTGGCTACAGTCTTCAACAAATCGTTGGAGACGGGCCAGGTGCCTGGTGACTGGAGGGAAGCCAACGTGACCCCTATCTTTAAGAAAGGGAATCACGAAAGTCCAGGGAACTATCGTCCCATTAGTCTCACTTCAGTTGTTGGTAAATTATTAGAGGGGATAATAGCGGATAGGATCGTTGACCATTTGGATTCCTACAAGCTGCTTGGGGACTCCCAACATGGGTTTAGACGGCATAGGTCGTGTCTCACCAACTTGCTCGAGTTTTTCCACGTTATGTTGGGTGAGTATGATAAGAGTAGGGCGATTGATATACTTTATCTAGACTTTCAGAAAGCCTTTGATAAGGTACCTCACCGCCGGCTAATGGCGAAAGTGCGCGCGCTGGGTATCGGTGGGGAAGTAGGTAGGTGGATTGAAAACTGGCTGAAGAATAGGCGGCAGAGGGTTGTAATTAAAGGGGTTAGTTCGGGTTGGGCCTCGGTCACTAGTGGGGTTCCTCAGGGTTCGGTTTTGGGGCCACTGTTGTTTATCATTTACATAAATGATATCGACGGTGGCATCGTCAGTCGGATCGCCAAATTCGCTGATGACACCAAGCTTGGGGCCAATGTTGGGACGCCCGAAGCGATCGAGCAACTGCGTACGGACCTAGGTAGGATAGGAGAGTGGTCCGAAAAATGGCAAATGCCGTTTAACTTGGGTAAATGCAAGGTGATGCATATTGGCTACGCGAATCCCAAGTCGGACTACTCGATGTTGGGGAGTAATATCGAGGCGACTGATTTGGAAAAGGACTTGGGTGTGCTAATTAGCAGCGACCTTAAGTTTACCAAACAGTGCGTAGAGGTGGAAAAGAAAGTCCAGAAGCTGTTAGGTTATATCAGGAGGCAATTTCAGTTTCGGAACAAGGAGATTGTGCTCTCTCTGTACAATTCCCTGGTCCGGCCGCACCTGGAGTATGCTGTGCAGTTCTGGTCGCCCACCCTCGGAAAGATATTGAGGCTGGAGCGAGTGCAGGCGAGGGCCACAAAGTTAATCCCTTCCGTTAGGCATATGAGCTACAATCGACGCTTACGCGCCCTGAACTTGTTTTCGCTGGAAACTCGGAGGCTGCGCGGTCAACTGATCGAGGTTTTCAAGCTCTTACGCGGGTTCAACAATGTCGATCTTAGAAGCATGTTTAGTTTAAATGATAACCTAACTCGCAACAATGGTTGGAAGTTGGATTTGAAACGCTTTAGGACTAGTGTGCGTGGGAATTACTTTACGTATAAGATCTGTGACACGTGGAACAGGTTACCTTCAGAAGTTGCGAACAGTTCCTCTGTGGATCACTTCAAGAAAAAGTTAGAACAAATCTTGCACACTATTTGAGCGTGTAGAAAATTTTCCCTGACACCCGTTGCCATTGGTACCTCCTCGGTATGGGCCGCAAGGCCTTTAGAGGTACTTCTTTTCCTTGTAACTCCTTGTAACTCGCTCTCTCTCTCGTGAATGTGTTTCGACTTGCGTCTCCAGTCGTGAAAGGTGTTTATGCGGCAAGTGATATATTGAGTTGTTCATACTTCGCGGTATTTTGCCACCACGAAAGCGGAGAAAATCTCTTTCCGGCAAGGACTATTCGTGGAAGATACCTTATCTATCCCTCTCTCTCTTTTTCACATTTGGTTTATACACTCCCTCCTTGAAAATACTCTCTCTGATCTTCATACTGTTGACTGAGATATAGGAAGTCGGGAGGATACCTATCTTTGACTGTAACCTTCTTTTACAAGTTCTTCCACTTGGCCTCGTTTCTCCGAGTAATTTCTGCTATTTCTTAGCATGTGTAAATTAGGAAAGAGTGATTCAGACGAGTTGAAGGAATAATTTCTCGGGTTAAACTCGCAAAAGTATGAACAGTAAAATTGTTTGTTATGAAAATTGCGATTCCATTTGTCTAAACTGTTATAAATTTAAGAGTATTTGAGTCAGAATCTGATATTTTGAAAACTAGACATAAAATTGATCATTTAATAAAACTATCAAAAATAATTAAATTTTAAATAAAAATTAAAGTTATAAGCTTTTATATCATTATTTAAAAATTGTCTGAGAGATACAGAATAATGTCTAAATTCAACCTTTCTTCGTACTAGCCTCCAGGATAAAAGCTATTACATTACCTCTCAGTTTCGTGTATTTTAGCCCCGCGTTTGAATCCTAGAGGGAAGGTTCATTTCATTAAGAGTGTCATTTTTTAACTTTATAATTTACTGAATGCGAAATTGTAACGCAAAAAAAGGAATTATTACCGGAAATTTTAACGGACTCTTAAGTATTTAATCATGATTTACATTTGTAATTTTGTTAAATAATTTTATTAATAATTTTTTTAAGTGAAAATTTTTATAATTGCGTTGAAAAATTTAAAAATTTTATATTTAGAAAAAAAAATAGGGAAATACACTTTTTATTTTAAAATAAACCATCCAACTAATATTAACCCTTCGTGAACGGATGCGTGGTTTGTTGTTTGGAAATACAATTCATTCGCGTTCACAATGAAATTCTACAGTAAAACAATGAAGCTAAAAGAATGCTTCACTAAACTAATTGAAGCCATGTTTATATTGTAACCGCTCTTTTATTTCATCAAACAAAAGGAGGTTAACTAAACTTGGTTTGTTGTTTTAAAGATATGATTTTTCTTTGTTATAACAAAATAAAACCAACAAAGTACATTTGGTAATTCTAAATAAAGCAAATATTCTAATTTAACCCTTATTTTATCGGATCCAAACGAAAAGCGGTCAATTAAACGTGTTTTGTTGTTTCTAATAACAGATTTTTATGTTAAAAGATTGCGTCATATCAGTGACTCATACAGAAGCTCAGGTGAATACGAGAAAAGTGACGCAATAATGACAAACAATTTTGTCGGTAGGAAATTCTATCAATGGCCAGTAATGGATTAAAATAAACAAAAATTTGAATTGAGCGTCCTAACTGTAAAATATAAATAATATTTAACTTATTTCCTACTTTTTAAAAGCAGTTCATATTATCTCACGTTTACAATCAACTGTTTACTAATACACATTTTAACTTTCCTATAATCTTAGAGCAAACCGAGGGAAACAAAAGAATCCACTCGACAACTTCTGGAAAAATTAAATCCACTATAATCCGAATAAGTAATGGTAAATGACAAACACAACAGTTTTTTCTTTAGACGATGTTAGTCCGACGTGGGCAACGGGTCACTCGCAAAGAGGCCCCAAAAATATAACTTCCCTCACCAGCTATGTGCAAAGCAGATAGGATCCAGTTTTCGGAAAGGATCTAGGGTTTAAAGCAGCCTAGCCCACTACATTTATCACCTCAATATAAGCAAAAGACTCGTTGCATTCACGTCGGATTGAATACATCAAAGAAAAAGGGGTAACTATTGTATTTTTAGCCAAAAACCAAAACTTAAACCTCAACTGGCAGAATTGAGCGTCCACTTTTCAAGGCGCATAACATGTCCGTTTCATAATGGGATAGAACTCAGAATGGTCCCCTGAGGTTTTTTATGATACACACAGGCAGCTTTCACACACAGCTTTGCAGATAGCTGGTGAGGGAAGCTATATTTTTGGGGCATCTTTGGCAGTGACCCGTTGCCCACGTCGGGCTAACATCATGAAAAAGAAAAACCATGGTATTTGTCATTTACCATTACTTATTCGGACTACAGTGGATTTAATTTTCCCAGAAGAGTTCCTTGTTCCATGCATGGTCTGTGTGTATCATAAAAAACCTCAGGGGACCATTCTGAGTTTCATCCCATATATATATATATATATATATATATATATATACAGAGAGAGAGAGAGAGATTATTCTCCATATTTTAAGTATTCATTTTCACATTTATATCTCAAATTTAATTATTTTTGTCCAATGATCATATTACCAATATAGTCTAATATAGTATATTCTAATTAGAGATATTAAATTTCTGCTTTACGATCAGTCATCCTTTAATTTTTTAGTTATATTTTGTGCCTCGATGGTGTAGTGGTTAGCTTCGCTGACTACGAATCCATCAACCTCGGGATCGAGACCCGGTGACGGCAGGCGGCGCGCAACAAAACCTAGCTGTTTATCCTTCCATACAATAAAGAAATTGGTTGGTAGATAAATGGGTACCTGGGTAGCCGAGTGGTTAAGACCCTGAGCTGCTGGTAGGGCGTGGTTCGGATTCCACGTTAAACTGTAGGTCTAAGGTGGGGTGGCAAGCTTGACCTTCATCAAAATAAACAATTCGGGCGGAAACAAAACCAAGGTTATTCTCTCAAAATCTTTAATTCTCTCTCTCTCTCTCTCTCTCTCTCTCTCTCTCTCTCTCTCTCTCTCTCTCTCTCTCTCAAGCTGCTTGGGACTCCCAACATGGGTTTAGACGGCATAGGTCGTGTCTCACCAACTTGCTCGAGTTTTTCCACGTCATGTTGAGTGAGTACGATAAGAGTAGGGCGATTGATATACTTTATCTCGACTTTCAGAAAGCCTTTGATAAGGTACCTCACCGCCGGCTAATGGCGAAAGTGCGCGCGCTGGGTATCGGTGGGGAAATAGGTAGGTGGATTGAAAACTGGCTGAGGAATAGGCGGCAGAGGGTGGTAATTAAAGGGGCTAGTTCGGGTTGGGCCTCGGTCACTAGTGGGGTTCCTCAGGGTTCCGTTTTGGGGCCGCTGTTGTTTACCATTTAATAAATGATATCGACGGTGGCATCGTCAGTCGGATCGCCAAATTCGCTGATGACACCAAGCTTGGGGCCAATGTTGGACGCCCGAAGCGATCGAGGAACTGCGTGCGGACTTAGGTAGGATAGGAGAGTGGTCCGAAAAATGGCAAATGCCGTTTAACTTGGGTAATGCAAAGTGATGCACATTGGCTACGCCAATCCCAAGTCGGACTACTCGATGTTGGGCAGTAATATCGAGGTGACTGATTTAGAAAAGGACTTGGGTGTGCTAATTAGCAGCGACCTTAAGTTTACGAAACAGTGTGTAGAGGTGGAAAAGAAAGCCCAGAAACTATTGGGTTATATCAGGAGGCAATTTCAGTTTCGGAACAAGGAGATTGTGCTCTCACTGTACAATTCCCTTGTTCGGCCGTACCTGGAGTATGCTGTGCAGTTCTGGTCGCCCACCCTCAGGAAAGATATTGAGAGGCTGGAGCGAGTGCAGGCGAGGGCCACAAAGTTAATCCCTTCCGTTAGGCATATGGGCTACAATCGACGGTTACGCGCCCTGAACTTGTTTTCGCTTGAAACTCGGAGGCTGCGCGGTCAACTGATCGAGGTTTTCAAGCTCTTACGAGGGTTCAACGATGTCGATTTTAGAAGTATGTTTAGTTTAAATGATAACCCAACTCGCAACAATGGTTGGAAGTTGGATTTGAAACGGTTTAGGACTAGTGTGTGTGGGAATTACTTTACGTATAAGATCTGTGACACATGGAACAGGTTACCTTCGAAGTTGTGAACAGTTCCTCTGTGGATCAGTTCAGAAAGGTTAGACCAAATTTTGCACACTTTGAGTGTGTAGAAAATTTTCCGTGGCACCCGTTGCCATTGGTACCTCCTCGGTATGGGCCGCAAGGCCTTTTGAGGTACTTCTTTTCCTTGTAACTCCTTGTAACTCTCTCTCTCTCTCTCTCTCTCTCTCTCTCTCTCTCTCTCTCCTTTATCATATACACGCACACACTCGTTCTACCGGAAGCAGCGTCGGGGAAGATGTGAATAAATGGAGGAACCGCTTACGGGAAGTTGTAAGATAAATGGAAACGCAATCAGCAGAAGAACACCAGAAATCAATTCTAAGTGGACCTATTATTACCCATTCGTTAACCAGATATAATATCGGCATTAAAAAACTTAAACCTAACCTACGGTAACCTAACCCACAAACCCTTCGATTTTGTCACGTTGATCAGGTGTCGTTAGTCCTAAATAAATACTACTTAAATTAATGAAGAAAATTTTAAAAAACTTAATCAAAGGAGACTCTCTTCGGGCATGAATGTTCTTAAGAGCATTGGCCAGAAGAGATGAGTATAAATAGCATTGGTAAAAGATGTTCAGAGATATAAACTTGATTAATAACATCGGCAATGCTGTCACGGGACTACCAATATCTATAGTACGTACGTTGAGAGTTAAGGCAGGGGGGGGTAGTTAATTATCTCGCGCACGTTCGCGCAAGTCTACATGGGGAAGAGAGAAATGTTAAGCCCAGTAGAGTATACGATATACGTACGCGGGTGATTTTTACAGTGTGACGTTATCTATAGTTGTGACTGTCCCGAATGCGTCATAATATAATAATAATATTATTATAAATGTTTATTAATACATATTCGAATATAAAATCACAGCAAAGAGTGAACACAAACAATTTCAGCTCTCGTGTATTTTTATCTATTCATTTTGAACTCGGAGGTTTTTTTAATAAAAATATTAGTTCAGTTGCCAAGTATTTTCATCGCTTATTTTTTAATTTTTACTTTAGAGCAGCGACGTTTCATTATTTGGAATTTAGCCATAAAAACTGGGAATTTGAAAACTTATATCATAAGAATTTGGTAACTGGAACACCCCCCCCCCCCTCCAGATTTCAATTTTCCAAGATTTTGTATATATCAAACGAAATAGTTTTACATCTTTGGATATCATCTTAAAATAGTTTATATATATATATATATATAGTAAGTCCCCGGTAATCCGACCGCATGGTATTCCGACTCGAAACCGCCGCATTGTCCCGAGCTAATACGAAAGACTCGCCCTTATTCCGACCTCTTGAAACATTTAGTGATGGTGATTTACGGCCTGTTCGTATTCCTTTTATAAAATAAGTTGGTGTAAATATGTATACACGTATAGTACTGTAATTAAGTACCGTATTGTGAATATGATGACCCCTTCCTTCATTGTTACAAGACTGACCACATAGATAATCTGGTGAATTTTTTGTATGTACAGGGTGGGGCACGGGAATCAAGTGTTTTTTGAATAGCTAGTAATCGGCCATTAGGAATGGGAGGGGCGTGCGGTAGGTAGCATTCCATTCCTGGGTTCATAGCATTTAACTTTAACTAACACTCACCTTTATCTTTCAGGTGCCATCATGGAGCAGTGGACGTTAGAACACCGCATGTTCGCGTATGATCATTTTGTTAGGAGTGGCGAGTCAGTGACAGCAGTTCAGCGTGCGTTTCGCCGCAGATTCAACATTCATCGAAATGACTCTGTTCCCGCTCGTGACACAATCTTACGTTGGGTTAACAATCTTCGAACAGGAAGCTCAATAATGAAAACAAAAAACCGAAGGGCCGCAACGCACTGTGCGTACTCCAGAGAACGTTGAAAGGGTCAGACAAGCGATGTTGCAAAGCCCAGGCCGCTCTGCTCGGAGACATTCAGCTGCACTCGGAATCAGCAATCGTACTGTTAGACGGATTTTGCATGAAGAATTACATTTTCACCCATACAAGTTAGCGATGGTGCAGGAATTGAATGTAAACGATTGCCCCAACGACTGAATT
The DNA here is from genome assembly GCA_023014485.1 of Bathynomus jamesi. Lineage (NCBI taxonomy): Eukaryota > Metazoa > Arthropoda > Malacostraca > Isopoda > Cirolanidae > Bathynomus > Bathynomus jamesi. Next base: position 367,636 of record JAJOZX010001996.1, read on the forward strand.
TTGCACAGGAAATGCTTGCACTTTATGAGCAGAATGAAAACATGATGGTGGTAATGAGTGATGAAGCCCATTTCCACCTTAATGGGGCCGTCAACAATCAAAACTGTCGGTATTGGGCTGCTGAAAATCCGCGACAACTCCATGAAAAACCGCTGCATAGCCCTAAGGTTACAGTTTGGTGCGCGGTGGGAAAGTTTGGCGTCATCGGTCCCTATTTCTTCGAACAAAATGGGGTTACCGTTACCATAACATCTGGGCATTACATTGAGATGGTGAACACCTTTTTCATCCCTGAGTTACGAAGAAGGCGTATTGCTCGTCGACATTTGTGGTTTCAGCAAGATGGGGCCACGCCACACACCGCCAGAGCGTCAATGGCTGTTCTTCGCCCCCTGTTTCCCAACCATCTCATTTCGAGATTTGGTGACATTGAATGGCCCCTCGGTCCCTGACTTGTCCACATGTGACTTCTTTCTATGGGGGTACCTCAAGTCACGTGTCTACGAGGACAAGCCCGTACATTAGATGCATTGAAGGAAGCGATCCGTCAACAAATCATCCAAATCAACAGAGACCTGCTGGGAAGAGTGGAGGCCAATTTTCGTAAACGCCTTCAACAATGCGTCGACGGCCAAGGACATCATATGCCAGATATAATTTTCGGTACATGATTATTATGACATGAAATGCTATGTTCTTACGAATGTTGTTCTACCAATATATTTTCTTTACAAAAATAAATATCATTTTCCTGATTATTCCAAAAACACTTGGTTCCCGTGCCCCACCCTGTATCTGTACTTTACCTATTTTACATTTATTTTATAATTTTTACTATAATAGTAATATTTGATAGTTTACAATCAAACTATCAGTAACGTCACACAAAGTGTTCAAAACAACGATATGATTTTCGTAGTAAACTGAGAAACTCATGATAGCTCATGGGAGGAGGGGGTACTATTCCGACTTTTCGGTATTCCGAGTTCCGACCCTTCACTCCAACCTCCGCATTAAGTCAGATTAGTGATCTCTCTCTCTCTCTCTCTCTCTCTCTCTCTCTCTCTCTCTCTCTCTCTCTCTCTCTCTCTCTATATATATATATAATATATATATATATATATAATATATATATATGGGAATGAACTCAGAATGGTCCCCTGAGTTTTTTATGATACACACAGACAGTGCATGGAACAAGGAACTCTTCTGGGATAATTAAATCCACTATAGTCCGAATAAGTAATGGTAAATGACAAATACCATAGTTTTTCTTTTTCATGATGCTAGCCCGACGTGGGCAACGGGTCACTCGCAAAGAGGTCCCATAAATATAGCTTCCCTCACCAGCTATCTGCAAAGCAGACAGGATCCAGCTTTGGGACATGGATCTAGGGTTTAAAGCACCTAGCCATGCTACATTTAGAACCTCAATATAAGCAAAAGACTCGCTGCCTTCACGTCAGATTGAATGCATCAAAGAAAAAGAAAAAGGGGTAGCATGGCTAGGTGCTTTAAACCCTAGATCCATGTCCCAAAGCTGGATCCTGTCTGCTTTGCAGATAGCTGGTGAGGGAAGCTATATTTATGGGACCTCTTGCGAGTGACCCGTTGCCCACGTGGGCTAGCATCATGAAAAAGAAAAACTATGGTATTTGTCATTTACCATTACTTATTCGGACTATAGTGGATTTAATTATCCCAGAAGAGTTCCTTGTTCCATGCACTGTCTGTATATATATATATATATATTATATATATATATATATCAGTGGCGATTTCTTAATGAATGCAACGCATGCAATGCATGCGCGTTAAATATGTTCTCTTTTCAGATGTAAGTAAGGATTATAATTGACAAAAATAATTTTCAGAAACTAAAAATAGGCTAAGGCTTCAATCACGCATGTACTGGCTATTGGGCGGTGTAAACAAAATTATGTCTTATTTCATTAGACAATTAAGAACATTTTTCTGTACACAGATCGAAATACTCGTAGCTAAAGCATTCACTAATTCAGTCTGGGTACAGAAAAATGTTCTTAATTGTCTAGTGAAATAAGACATGATTTTGTTTACACCGCCTTGCCTTGGGCAATTTTTAAGGAGACTTCTCACTATCCATAAGATATTTTTTTGAGCCTCATAGCTAAATTCAAAAGGCAATATGTTTTAAAATATGCTTAGAAAATTTACTTAATATTTTTACTAAAATAATTAAAAAGCTTTGTTCTGATTTTTTTTAATTAATGAAAATAATACGGCATGCATTCAGTTTTATAGGTGCATTCAAATTCTGTTAGTCGTGGATACGACGATTTAAACAATTTACATACTGCAATTTCTCGCCATGAAAAATCTCTTGCTCACATAAATGCATTTGTTGATCTTAAAACATTTGGAAAGTCAGAAAGAATTGATTTAATACTCGACAAGCAGAAATCAGTTGCCATTTCCAGACATAACGAAGAAGTTAATAAGAATCGAGAAATTTTGAAACGTTTGATTAGGATAACATGTTGTTTAGGTATGCAAGAATTAGCATTTCGCGGTCACAATGAAGAAGAAAACGCTGACAATAGGGGTAACTATATTGAATTGGTATTTTGTATGGGAGAATTCGATGAAAAGCTTCAAAACCATTTAAAAACTGCGACTGTTTTTAAGGGAACATCATCTGCTATTCAGAATGACATAATTCAATCTATTAGTGCAGTTATGTTAGAACAAATAAAACGTGAGCTTATCGACTGCATGTATGTGGCGATTTTATTAGATGAAACATCTGATGTCAGCTGTTTTTCTCAACTCTCTACTGTTGTTCGTTATGTTAATAAACATGGAGAGATTTGTGAACGATTTATAAAATTCAATGACGTCAGCAATGATAGAAGTGCAGGAGCGATTTCTGATTTATCTATAAGGCAACTAGGTGAACTGGGCTGTTTGAAAAAATTAGTTGCTCAAACCTACGACGGTGCTGCTGTTATGGGGAGCGATCTTAATGGAGTACAAACAAAGATTAGAGAAACTGTACCAGAGGCTATTTTTCTTCACTGCTACGCCCATAAACTTAACCTTGTTTTATCCCAAGCTGTCGCTGAAATTTCCGAATGTAATAATTTTTTTTCAGTATTAGGAAGTTTGTCATCATTTTTCAGCAGTTCAACTAAGCGAACTTCAATGCTTGACAAAGTTGTTGGAAAGCGTTTCCCTAAACTGGCTCCAACGCGGTGGAACTATTCATCTCGTCTAGTTGAAAGAGTTAAGGAAAATAAAGAAGATATAATAGATCTTTTAAAAAGCATTCTTGAAAACCCAAAGAAATTTGATGAAAAAACAAAAAATAGTGCACGCGGATTGCTTGCTGGTATCGATACTTTCGATTTAAATTTTTTATTAGAAGTATTTTCTTCAATTTTTCCTTTTACTGAATATCTATTTAATGTGCTGCAAACAAAATCTATGGATATTGTGTATAGCTCAATCACCGTTGAAAGCACTATGAAAAAAATCAAACAAATAAGGGATACAAAATTTGCAGATATGTGGGACTTGATAACAGAAAGATGTGGTGAACCTGTATGTAAAAGGAAACAGAGTCTTTCTCCACAAGAGAAGTATAGTCAACTATTTCATGAAATATTCGATAATATACTTCTTCAAATGAAAGAGCGTTTCAGTTCAATGGAAAAATTGGAATTCATTGAGCTTTTAGATTGCAAAAAATTTGAGTTCTATGATGTTACTTTCCCAGAGAGAGCTTTTGAATCTTTGAAAAGAAGCTACAATTCATTTTTTGAGTTTCCTCGTCTCCGTTCTGAATTGTGTGTTTTATATTCGCACAAATCTTTTGCCAAAAAGAATGTTGCTGAGCTCCTAAAATATCTACTGGAAAGCGAAATGCACAAAGGTCTTAAGGAAATATATAAATTGACGAATTTTATTCTAACTATACCAATATCGACAGCAAGTGTTGAGCGATCATTTTCTGCGCTTAAAAGAATTAAAAGTTATTTACGGAGTTCCCAAAGTGAAGAAAGGCTATCTAATCTTGCCTTAATTTCAATTGAAAAAAATTTCCTCAAGAAGCTTATGGAGAATCGAGAGTACTTTTACAATTTGGTCATCGAAGAATTTTGCAGGAAAACTAGGAGAGCAGAATTTCAATTCAAATAATGCTTCACAATTATTTAAGGTAAATTTTAAATTTGTATCTTTTTCTTTAGATCAATTCGGTAACTACTATATATAAATATGTCTAATTTTTTGTTCGCATATTTAAGCCTAACATTAAATGAACTTTCCTTCAAAGAGGTCCCCAAAAGTTTGTAAAACACCTTTAATTTGCTAAGTTCTATGTAAACAATATGCAAAGTTTGGGCAAGAGGGTTAGGCGGATGTTTTTCTTCCATTCCATAACATTGCATGCCTGAACAAAAATGTCACGAGTCGCCACTGATATATATATATCTACACACACACACACACACACGAGTGATCAAAAAGTATCGATAATTTTATTGCTACGGACAAATGAATACAAATAAGAAATAACCGTTTACATATGTGAGTCTCCCTGCCCTCTGGCGTCTGCAGTGTGAAGCAAAATCTGCTACCATGAGTCAGTAGTTGGTTGGAGTGCTTAAAGGGAGGGTGTGTTTTTGCAGTACGTATAAATCTCTGAAATGGAGTAACGCGCGTTCGGTAACGAACGAAATGATTAAAACAGCTTTTGGAAATGATGCTCTCAGTGTAGCTAACGTTTACAAATGGCACAAAAAGTTTAAAAATGGAGAAACATCGCTTGAAGACAAGGAACGCAGTGGCCGCCCTTCCATTTCTCGTACGGATGAAAATGTCCAACAGATTCGATTTCTGGTACGAGCAAATGTTTCTCCATTTTTAAACTTTTTATGCCATTTGTGAGCGTTAGCTACACTGAGAGCAACATTTCCAAAAGGTGTTTTAATCATTTCGTTTGTCTCCGAACGCGCGTTGCTCCATTTCAGAGGTTTATACGTACTGCAAAACCACATCCTCCCTTTAAGCGCTCCAACCAACTACTGACTCATGGTAGCAGATTTTGCTTCAGACTGCAGACGCCAGAGGGCAGGAAGACTCGCATATGTAAACGGTTATTTCTTATTTGCATTCATTTGTCCGTAGCAATAAAATTATCAATATTTTTTGATCACTCCTCGTGTATATATAAATATATATATATATATATATATATATATATATGAAGTGTGAAACAATAATATTTTTTTTATGAACGATTGCTATATGCCATTTGAGGTGGAAGCAATCACAGTTACTGTCAAATAACAATCCAAGTTCCGAGTTGAACGAGCGCTCCAAAACCTATTATAATCATTCATTATGAAAACTCCGAATGAGGGGTGCATGGGAATTCAAGGCCAGCGTTGGCGTTGGCAAGGGGGAATTACTCATCAGTGATAATAACACACTCAGGGAATTAAGGTGAGATTCACTCATACACTCCCTTCCATCCCCGCAAAATATACACAGTACACACACACACACAATATAATATATATATATATATATATATAAGGTGGGGTATGAAGCTTGACCTTCGTCAGAATTCGGACGGAAACAAAAAAGAAAAAAGATAAAACCAAGGTATGTGACCTGCTCTCGGAATACTGAGAAAAAAATCTCAATATAAATAACCGTTAAAGATTCCCTCAATATGTTTCGTACAAAACAAAAAAAAAATGTCTATAACATCGTACATTGTTCTCCCTTTACAGAAACTTAACACGCAAATCGACATAAAATGAGTGAAAAGTGAAATCCAACATATAGCTGATGTTTCCAGTGTGTAAGAACATCTCCCCCCCCTCCCCAAAAGGTTCACCGAGGAACCTAACATTTCTAAAAGAGGCTACAAAAGTAGTAATCAATAGCAATGGGTTTTGTTTTGTTTTTAATTATATATTCACCAATTAGTAATTCTTTATACTTTTTAGAAGGCTTTGTTTCCAGGCGAACGCCCTTTTTTTTTTTTTTTTTCCAAAACTGAGCAAGATATCAAAACTTTTTGTAAAACAGATATGGGGTTTATTTGCCGGTTCAGATGAGAAAAGAGACAAATTTCCAAGTACCGTATCTCCATTTCGTTTTCTTTTCATTTTCTAAATTGTTGGGAGGACTTTAGAAGAATTTGGAGTTATGAGATCGGAATCAGAACTTAAGACAAGAGTCGGGAGACTGCATCCGATTGCTTTAAGTAATGCATAGTACTCGTGGGGATATACGAGGGCCTTCTAGGAAGAAGTGGATAAGTGACAAAAGTAAAAGACGCCAGTAAACGCAATTAAAGTTGTACCACATTTGAAAGTTGCCATAACTTTTGAACTTTTGAGCATAATTATTTCCAAGAAATATCTTTAAAAATTTTAAAGTTTTGGCAACTTCCAAATTAGTACAACTTTTAACCGCGTTTTCTGGCGGTTTTTTTTTTTATTTTTTACTTTCGTCGCTTAGCCACTTCTTCCTTGGAGGGCCTCGTGTAAGATCAAGGAAAAACAGTCTATACTCTCATTCTGAAGGAATATATCGATATTAATATTGTAAAACATCGAAAGTATAAAAAAAAAAAAACCCACAATTTTACGAAAGAAAACCCGTATAATTTTTAGTTTATTGAATGTTTAGGAGCGTTTAAAAAAAAATTATTTCTACGGGAAACGAACAAAAGGGATTCAAATTTTTGCATTACGTACCACAACAAATTAAAACGAAATAAAACCTTCCAAACTTTCGAGAAAGTGGCGATTACGAGTTTCTGGAATAGCACTAAAGGGGCCAAGCACGAACGCCCGCAAAAAATTACCCCCCCCCCCCCATATGAGAAGGAGCGTCAAAAATGTCAAAATGAAGGTCCCCGAGGCTCATGATGCCTTTTTTCATATAAATTTTGAGAAGATTGTGTAGTGTGTTAAATGCGTGTATGTGTAGTGAAGAATAGAGGGAGAAGAGGATGTTTGAGAGCATGCTAGACTGCTCACAGGGTAGACGAGACACAGGAAGAGATCAGCTAACGCGGACAGTGACAAGAGAAACGAAAGTTCCAGCACTCCCTGTCTTCTGCCTAACATCATTCCCGGAGTACTTCCCTGATCAATTGGTGTCTCCAATCTCCTCCTCGTGTGTGTGTGTGTATATATATATATATATATATATATATATGAGAGAGAGAGAGAGAGAGAGAATCATTAGTTTTATTCTACTATCTAAAAATATATATTTTAATTTTGACTCTGACTTTAAATAATCTTATATTCCAATTTCAGTTTCTAAAAAAAAAAAAAAATCCACTTCAATTCCGGCTAAACACTTTTAGTTTGAATCCGATCTCAAATCCTCTAATCCATCTAAACTTAAAGATAACAGACTAATGTATTACTCTTAAATTTTAATTTATTTTAATGCTCAAACGGAATTAATTTCAAATTGTTCTTTAAATTTGTTTTCACCCAAAATAAGAAAAGAATTTTGTACGAAAGTGTTATTAGAGAAATTGAAGAGGTTTTAATTGTTCAGTCCATTATGTAAAGTACTTTGTAAGGATTAACTGATTACTTCCAATTCACTGTCATTCCCAATGTCTCTAATTTTCGTTGTCAGTTACCGATTTTATTTTCGAAGTAAAACCAGAAACGAAGCCTCCGGCTCTCAATTTATATAAAAACCAATCACGATTTTCGATTCAATTTCTTATATTATTTAATAAGAAGGGTATTCACGAACTAAAATTGCGGATAGTTGAGCGTCTGTAAATAATAAAATGGCTGATTAATTACTACTCTAGGGCAGGCTAGGCAGCTGCCCAGGGGCCCCGACAAAACTGTTCCGATATTTGTTATGGTCTTTGTAATAGGTTAAACTCGGAGTCATAATCAGAATCAAACATAATTATGGAAATTGATTAATTGATAAATAAAATAAATAATTGATAAATAAAAATTGATTAATAAGTTTCGCTAAGCTTTATTAAATCTCCTCGTAACCCTTCTGTGACGTAACACGTTGCTAGATATATCCAATATATCATTTTTTGGAACATGCAGTTTAATCTATCCAAAAGCGGACTGTGTATGCACAAACAAAATTCGGTTCACAAAATAAATCTTATAACCTATAAACTACAAATGTGAGTAATTAGCATTATATTTAGAAAATTTTATGTATTTTGTTTTTTTATATAAGAAGAGGGGGTTCTTTTGCATTATCCTCCCAACACTAATTTTTTTATATAATGTTGGTTTGGTTTTTGGTTATGGTACTTTATTTTCCTTCCATTATAAAAAATTATAAAAAAAATTAGTGTTGGGATTAGGTTAGGTCAGGTTAGGTTTGGTTAGGTTAGGTTAAAAACAGCCCGCCGCAAGTGTTTTGCTAACGTACTTTATTTTCCTTCCATTATAAAAAAAATAGTGTTGGGAGGATAATGCAAAAGTACCGAAGAGGGTATCAGTGTTAAGTACGAATACATATAAAAAATTCTAAATTCACAAATTATTAATTAAAGTGTACCACCCCATATTAGGATAACTACCCGCAACTTTTAAATATTCCTGTATTAGGCTAGATATCCATGCTTTCACATTTATCTTTTCATTTAGGCCAAATTGCCAGCGTTAATTATGTTACGCAATGTACAAACATTTATAAATGTATTATTTAATGTGTTTATTTCTGAAGAGATCCAGAATGCAGCGACGAAGCTCGTCAACATCTACAAAGACAATCTGGATCAATGACTTGGTATTGAGTTTATCCAGTTTGCTGAATTCTCAAAGATGTTCAAAGATGAGAAAGACGATAATATAGGCATAGAACACCTTCTATACAAATTGAGTCTTGATAAACGTGTTAAAGATGTATTTACTAATGTAGAAATAGCATTTCGTACGTATCTCGTGCTGATGGTTACCAACTGCAGTGGTGAGCGTTCGTTTTTGAAAATTACACGCATGAAGAATAGGCTTCGCACAATCATGACACAGGAACGGCTCACCTTTCTAGCATTAATGAGTATAGCATATGACATTTTGCGTGAGGTAGACTTCGACGAGCTCATCAGTGACTTTGCTAGACGCGAGGCTCGCAAGGTGCCGGGTCTTTAACAAAATGTCTGGGCTATATAAATTGACAGTATGCTGTACTATAATGTAAATTGTAGTTGCTGTTGCTTTTGTCATACGTACATTGTAATAAGAGTAATATTCTTTCTCAGCTGTCTGGCATGCTCTTGTTCAGTTGTAAGTCACTTCTGTATCCGCAGGCATATATTATGGAATAAAATTGTTATGCGCTATACTTTTGTGTTTGTGTTTTAAATAATAAAAAGTCTTGCTGTGAAGTCCAGATTCTAGTGGGCATGGAGAAATGAGAACTATTGTAATTAGATGACCGGTCAATCACTACCCAGTGGCCTCCATCCTAAACTCGGCCCTGCCCTGGGGTCTCTACAAATCACTGCCCAGCCCAGGGGCCCCCACAGTCCTAAATCCGGCCCTGTACTACTGGCTGGGTTAACTCAGCGATCGATCCAAAATCTCCAGAGATTTCTAAATTTGAATTGGCAACCCATCTCGTAGTCCAGCGAAGAAGCAGAAAAATAAAATAGGTCTAAGTAACCTATTTAGGACTGCTTTTAATAAAAATAAATCATTAAGGTATCTGTAAAGAAATAAATGGGTTTAAGATTCCATTATCCGCATTTTTGTATTGTTTCAAAGCTTTCTTATCTTATTTTCCAGTTACCCTTAAAACAACGCTACACATATACTGTACCACCTTGGGCTTACCCTATAAAGTTGTACGTTCTCATTTCCTATAAGAGACCTGAGAGTCTCTTAACTCGTCTAGAGGCGTTACGACGAGTTAAGAATAGTTACGACGCGTTAAGAATAGTTACGACGAGTTAAGAAGAGTTACGACGAGTTACAACGAGGTTAAATTAAGCTCCCTATCACTGAATTATTGTCACAGATTTGAGACATTCGATAATTTGAGGGAATTAAAAATTTAATACCTAATTTAGAATCACATTGAGATTGTAAATCCTTTTAGAAAAAGTTCAATTTCGATTCCGAGGTGAGGAGAAGCGTTGAATTTAATTCCGATCGCAAATTCTTAAATTTCAGAATCCTGATCGTCTACTTGTGGCGAGCATGCAAGCACACGCGCAGGCACACGTACACATATAGTTATTACATGCTAAATGTCTCTCATTACTTCTTCTTTTATCTTTTACAATTTATCTTTAGTCTGCAGACCCATTTTCGTGATAGTCAAATCTACCACGCCCAAGCGTATTTCTCTTAAATAGTTTCTCTTAAATAGTCTTAAATAGTTTGCCGCTATTTTAAACCCATAAACTGTAGAAAGGGATTTTATATATATACATATACAGGGTGTCCCATAAGTCCGGTCTCCTAGGAAAATTTATTTTAAATTAAATTTACAAAGTAATAAATTAGAACTAAACCAAATGTTGAAATTGATGTCTTGTTTTTGGTACACTCCGCCTCTTCCTCACGAGTGTAACTCGCTTCCATATAGCCATTGTGGGTATACATATACTTTAGCGTCGGAAATTATAACTTTATTATTATTATTATTATAATTATTATTATTAAAAGTATTAAAACGATATTATCACTGATAAATGTTATTAATGAATATAATCAAATGCGCAAATAAGTTAATTTTATATTTATTTCTCCATAAGAATTCGTGAATATAGCTAGAAAATAAGGCACGTGGTGTACCATGTTGACGACGTAGCTTCTTCTTTGCCCGGTTAGGTCAACTGTACGTTCTTGACGATTGGTTAGGTTAAATTAACGAAAAATCACGACTTAACCTAACCAATCGTCAAGGGCGTACAGTTGACCTAACCGGGCAAAGAAGAAGTTACGTCGTCAACATGGCGCATTTATCAGTTGTAATATCGTTTTATATTTTAATAAAGTTATATTCAGGCTTACGTATTTTTTGTTGATATTGTCTATCGCCATTGCGTGTTAGTTTATCCGCAACCAAAAAAAAAAAAGGTCCCAAAACAAGACATTATTTTGAACATTTGTTTTAGTTCTAATGTAATACTTTTGGAAATTTAATTTAAAATAAATTTTCCTAGGAGACCGGACTTATGGGACACTCTGTATATATATATAAAGAGAGAGAGAAAATTCGAAGTCTTTGTACAGAACTTTACTGCGTGATAATGAGTATGCAACTTTCTCTTTTCCAGTTTCATATTTTTGGCTGAAACATTAATCTTAAGTCATAAAAACGAGTCTAACAATTTTATTTTCTCATCTTTAAACTGCGCCAATGCTACAGGGGAATTTTTGGCACCCACTGAACCGTCCTTGCACGGTGGCTGCTTTGCATAACTATTGAATTATGGATTATAGCTATCAGAGGTGGCAGAAAATTTAAATAAAAAATTTCTCGCCATACGGGTGTTGGACCAAAAAAATGGATGTTCTATCTTCAGAGCCACGATAAAAGTTAAAAAAAATTATCTTTTATTTGAAAAATGTCCTCACTATCGCTAAATGCGTCATCATCATTCAAATTAGAAATTTGCATAAGCACAGTGTACGAGCCTTGAACAAAATTTTATCTTGAGAGTTAATGTAAAAAGCTGTAGTTACGTGATGGAGATATTTTTAATCACCTGGCAAATAAAAAATTACTCAATATATATATATATATATATATGAGAACTTCTCTATGTCATTGTTGTAAAATTATCCAGAAAACCTTTCATGCGCACGCGGGAAATGAAATCTTTCCCCCCGTGGCAAATAAGTATTCCGCGAGAACTTTTTAATAAAACGTTACCTAACATCATATAATCTAGCTCCAAAAGCATTAATTAAATTAAATTAAAAATGATAAAAGTTTTGTAAAAAAAAAAGAAAAAAATGAAAAATGAAATCGTATAAAGTAAAAAAAATAGTTTTCTAACGCTTCTTTCTGTCGTTTCAAAGATATTAAATGCTCGTGTAGCAAATGCAATGAGAGGATAAGTGATAATTAAACAAGGTTTTGCGGATAATTAAATTTGCGGAAATGTAGAAGTAGAATAATTAGAGAATAGCAAAAAGTATATAGTTATAGACAAATGCAATTATTATTATCATAAAGTCTGTTACAATAAAAGTCGGGATAGATACACTGCGCCCTAAGGTACAATTGTGGAACAGAGTATCATGACTTTCGCAATCGACGGTAGCTTTACAAAATTATTCAAGTCGGATATTCTTCAACGAAAATAAAGATACTTCCGGTCTCCTTTTTTTTTTTTAATGATAATACTTATCAGTCAGAAGGGCTACAAACAGGCACAAAGCTCGGGCCAGATTAATAAGGCACATTGCGCTAACTCAAGGATTTTCATTTACCAGCATTATCAGGTGTCCAACCCCCGACTTCAGTGTCTTCACTTCGGTGTTACCCATTGAGGTACGAGGGCTGGTTTTTTCCTGAATGGGTTTATAATACGCGGGAATTTTAGGTTATTTTTCGTTTAACGCACTGTGGAAATACAATTATAAAAACAACGTTTTGGGGTTGGAAAATAATTTATTAACAGTTTCAGTATTGCGTTTTCTTCATGCCCATTCAAATGCGGGGCGTGAAAATTAAGATCGTACGGCGCGCGTAGTTAATCTGTGGTGATCATTCGTACGTCGTGCGTAGTTAGGTCTTCGGCCGGCCGCACGCAGGATCGTCTCGCGACTCACGACTCGATCGGGTGTGATTTTACACTGACACTGCAGCGACCGCGACGCGATTCGCTGCGGTGTGCGGGGCTCCCATTCTGTCAATGTAAAAATCACACGCGATTCGAATCGTCACGACCCGAGTCGTCAGTCGTGAATCGCTAGACGATCCTGCGTGCGGCCGGCCTTAAAAGGTTAAAAAAAGTACATTTCACGGTGGCGAAATTTATTACGAGAAAAAACTGAAAATTAAAGCGAAATTTTGTGTTTGAAACGTTTTGATGTCGTCGACAATCTTTACAAATAAAATTCTTCCCTTTCTTTGGTCTTCTCCAAATAAATTCACATAAATAAGGAGCAAACTTTTCTCGTTTTGTGCCTTATTGGCGTTAGGTTAGGTTAGGTTTTCTTCTAAATAGCGAGTTTCTCCGCCTTAAAATGTACTTTTCTTAATAAATTTATTATTTTTTAACCCCTAAAAAGTTATTTTTATAACTTTTTCACAACCCGTTACCCGGAAAAGATCCGATTTTAGATATTTTCTTTATCGAGTAATTACGCGATGACAATCGATGTGAAGAAGACCTCCCGGATTAACAACCCCCATAACAATCGACACTAAAAAAAATAACAACTAACCTAACCTAACGCAATCTTAATCTAACTCGCAATATATGTGTCGATTAAAATGTCAAATCGAACGGATGTGATAATCCCTGATTTAAATATCACGCATATCGTGGCTCAACGAACACTTCAGGATCAAATTAATAAGTGTGTCACCACCACACCACCAACACCAACCACAAAAGAAAATCCATAACGCGTATAAAAAAGAGTTATGAAAAAAAAATCATGGAATTATGGGAATGTTATAACAAATTATATATAAATAAGCTCCGATATTGCACTTTCGTATGCAGTTGCGTGCGTAATTGTAAGACCTTTTCCACTCGCATATCAATCAAAATGTCAACTATCTTTTCTGTGTGTGTTCGTGTGTGTTTACACTACTAAACAGTTTCAAAACTATATAAATTATTTTCATAACGCAAGCTGACGATATTTATGTGAACAAATCACATTTTACCTAAAAAAAAAAAAAAATCGGGGTGGACTGGGGGAGTGGGGGTGGGAGACATTCCAAATTCCAACAATGAAATTCATTCCAAGATTGAAAAGGCTGGGGCCAATCCAAAGTCACAAAAGTCAACCACATGAATCACGCAACAAATAAAATAATATTATATATATATATAATATATATATATATATATATATATATATATATATATATATATACAGGGTGGGCCGAAAGTCTGGATCCATAGGAAAATATTTATTTTAATACATAAATTACAACAAATGGTAAATACTTAAAATGAATATCAACTTTAACTCGTAAATGCGTATCCGTGATACTGTACAGTAGTTCGTACTCCAGTATAAATACTCAAATACTTTCTTTATTTCAGCCCAGAAATGGCTTCGAATCTAACAACAGAAGACCGGGTAGAACTTGTGCTCATGTACGCGAGACAGGGCGCTACACACAGAGAAGTTGCTACCGAATTCAATAGAAATCATCCTGATAAGCATCCAGTAACACATGCGACTGTTGGCAAGTTGTTTAAACGTTTCAAAGAAACAGGAAGTGTACATGATCGACGGCGTTCTGGTCGTCCAAAAATTGCAACTGATGAAAATACCTCTGCAATGGTATGTGAAACTTTAACGAATAGTCCAGTAAAGTCAACAAGAAGATTATCAAATGAAACACGCATCTCGAGAACGTCAATTCGAAGAATTATTAAAAATCATAAATTCCATCCCTAAGTGTCTCGATGTTAGAGGCCGCCAATTTGAGCATTTGTTATAATTTGTTGTTTATACTGGAGTACGAACCACTGTACAGTATCACGGATACGCATTTACGAGTTAAAGTTGATATTCATTTTAAGTATTTACCATTTGTTGTAATTTATGTATTAAAATAAATATTTTCCTATGGATCCAGACTTTCGGCCCACCCTGTATATATATATATATATATATATATATATATATATATATATTACAAAGCAAATATTTTTTATATATTATATTTACAAGGCCAATGGATCTCCTGCCCGAGTACTAGCACTGGGCATATCCAGTTATGTGAATTTACTGACTGGTATACATAGAATGTTTGCTTTAATACAGGATATGGATTTTCGTAATGGAAGCAGACGCTGTTCAGCGGTATTTAATCATAGAAAGGACAGGTCAGGTGGCGAAAACGAACAAAAACTGTTTTCTTTTGTTAAATTGCGATACAATTATAATACTATATATATACACCTTGCAGATGTTCCATATGTTTTCTCTCCACACGAAAGTCAGGTTGGTGGCCCCACCTCTAGATCTAGACCTGACTTGTCGTAGAAGAGAGTTGCTGTCGTGAGCTCTCCACCTCACATATTCACTCGGTTCATCCGGAAACCGTCCTCAGCCAATTGTCTAATCTTTTGTGATGTTTCTGATGTTTTCGGGTAGCTGGTTAAACAGTTTTGTCCCTCTGACAACAGATATTTTCTTTCAGAGTTGAGGGTGTCTCTTCTCTGGCTGTTCCTTTGGGAACACTACGCATTCCACCTTTCCTATTTTTCAGTGTTGCTTGGGTGGTTACGGGGTTCAGTTTGAGGTTAGGTACTAGTTTCTTTATTATTTTCCGTACCCATATTATGGTGTACCTCTCTCCTCTTGTCTCCAGTGAATGTACTGTAGGTTTAATTGTAAGTAGACTTTCTCAGTAATTGAGATCTTTGTTGTCATTGATTGATCTTGGCTGTGAAATTTCTTTGGATTTCTTCTTGCTTATTGAGTTCTCCTCTTTTATATGGGAACGTCAAGACTGAGCAGTATTCCAGTTTTGGTACGATCAGTGTTTTCTACGAGGGAATCATTACTTTCTTGTCCTTTCTTTTAAAGGTTCTCAGTATTTGTCCCGTAATTCATTTTGCTTTGTTTATCGCTATCTGATTCTGTGTCTCAAACTTCGCATCATCGGTCATTATAACTCGTAAATCTTTTGCTTTTGTGTTTCTTTGGATTTTCTGTTTTTTGGGGCATAATATTCTGTTTGTTTTAGATCCTCATTTTTTCAGTATTTTAAGAGCTGAATTTTTTTTGGTGTTAAATTTCATGATGTTTTCTTTTGACATATATTCTGTTTGTGTCCCTCTGTAAGGATTTCACATCATCTGCATTTCTAATTTTTCTGCTGATTTTTGTATCGTTGACAAAGGGTGTTACTGTACTGTTATTGGTTACGTCTTTGTCTATGTCTGTTAGCATGATAATGAATAGGAGTGGGAGTTACTACTGTTCCCCTGTGGTAGTGTGGTACTGATCTACGTAATTCCGACTCTGTTGATGACATTCCTTGGATTTCAACAACTTGCTGACCTTCTAAGAGGAATTTTTCCCATGTTTCCAAAGAGGCATAAATTTTCTAATTATTCTTTCAAATATTTTGGTGATATATGATGTCAGTGACACTGACAGCTATCTCCTCCTTTATATGTAGGAGCTATTATATTTAAATATAAATTTTGTTGCGCTCTCTTTCTTTTGCGGAATCTTGTTCGCCTTTGCCTCTCGAAATAGTTCCTCTTTCCTTTTCCCAACTTTTTTTAGAACATGTTTTCGTAAAATTTCCAGCGTCATTTCTTCTAAGATTATTACCATTTCTTCAGTTGTTTTGTCCTTGAATACTGTATTCTAGTCTATTTGAGCCATATTTGATCTGATTTCTTCTCAATCTATAGTCTTGGAGTTTTGGTTAAAAATTTCAAATTTGCTTCTTTCTTTGGTGAGTGCATTTTCTTTTAAGGCTGTCGTCAATCAGTCGATATTTCGATGATGTTGTGAGATATAATCCTTGGGGTTATTTGTACTTCATAAATTGGAAATTAAAGTCTCTACAGAGCATTATATTGACGGGTTGGGGAGTTTAAGAACTTTATTAGATTTCTGATATCAGCAATGGCATCAGAGAATTTTGAAGTTGGAATGTTCGGAGGTCTGTAAATGACTAATACGTAGCATCACGTTTAGTTTTTAAATTTTTACTGCTGAAAGTTCCACGTATCTCTTTGATTTACTTATTGTTTCTGCCATACGACTCTCATGTATGGGACAGCCACCTTTTCGTCTTCCTGTTCTGTCGACTCGTAGTATATTATATCCATCGATTTGCATTTCTTTTTTAACTATATGTACTCGCAGTTTTCCGTCTCGTTGGCAGTCCTTGCGTTTCTCTGTGAGGCACGGGATGTCAGCCCTTGTTTCATCCATAAATCCTTTTAGGTGTGAAACTTTGTTTGACGAATGGTTCGGTTTTAGTGGTCCTCCCGGAAAGATCCATTTCCGTTTACCTGTGCTGTTAGCTTCTTACCCCGATAGAATCTGCAAATATCACCGAATTTATAGTTATCATTATTAGAGTAGAATTTGCACATGGTTGGGTGCTCATATAAATACAGTCCTTTTCTATATCTGCAATTATCCCTTGCACAGTACCCGCAAACAGTTTCTTCCATATTCTTCCTCTGGGTTTTTGTTTTTGGTGTTTGTTTCATTTTATTATCTGGAGATAACGTTTTTATATTATCGGGGTTACCTTATTGTTCTTCGCTATATGAGCTAATGTCTTCTCTCTGATCTTCGTGTGTTATTTTTTTTGTGCCTTTATTTCACTCTCATTTTCGCCCTTTTCCCGTATTGGTTTTCTCCCTGCTTCCGTTTTTCTTTTTCGATGCCTTTCCCGTTCCTCCGTTCTCAACAGTTTTTTTTGGTTTCTCTTTTGGTTTCTTCTTCAGCGTTTCGTTCTGATTTAAATACCTCAAAAGGATTTATTTCCGTGGAACAATCTTCACAGAAAAATGTAATTCCGGTTTTCTTTTTTCAGATCTGATTATCTTCCCATTCCAAGTATTTGTATTCGGTAAAAGGCTGAAAGAGATCGCATCTTATTGCCTTTGTTTCGTTCGATGTTAAATTACGAGTCTTAGAAAGTTCTCTAAATTGGTTTCCCATTTCTGTGTCTTTTAATACAGAACCGTTTCCCGATTCGGAGTGTTTGGATGGGGGAGGGTGCCTCCGTTACTGTAAGAGGCGGGTATCGTGCGTTGATTGGTGGACGGGAGATCCCCCGAAGGGTTCGGGGATGGCTCTGGAAAGTTAGGGGGGACCCTTTGTTTCAGTCTTCTAACTGCCGCCGAGAGATCTTTTTCAGATGAATAATCTGATCCCTTGATTAATTAGCTTTTTTATAACAAACTCCGTGATTTCACAATTTAATATACAGGGTGTTCCATAAATTCGGTCTCGTAGGAAAATTTATTTTAAATTAAATTGACAAAAGTAATACATTAGAACTCCCCAGGAGCGTAACTCACTTTCATATTAGCCATTGCGTGTTATTCTACCTGCGACAAAAAAAAGTTCTCAAGAAAAAATCAATTTGAACATTTGTTTTAGTTCTGATGTATTACTTTTGTAAATTTAATTTAAAATAAATTTTCCTATGAGACCGGACTTATGGAACACCCTGTATAACTGCGTGCACTACATAACAAAAATATTGGCACTTTTTTCAATTTCTTTAACTACGGGATTTTCACTGTATTTTAACTTTTATTCGGACTACGACAGAAACACGACAAAATATATATATATATATATATATATATACCCACGAACATGGGGCAGGTTAGATTACTGATCATGGTTGCGGAAAGCATACTTTTACAACGAAGACCTGAATGAATTTCAATGAAAATGATGTCCGAGTATGATGAATGCAATTTCATTCTAAAGGAGAAACTGATTCCAAAATGCGATACAGTCTTATATAACTTGTTGAAAACACGTTCTGAATCAATAGAGCAAAATTATATTACATTATATTTTATATATATATATATATATATATATATATATATATATATATATAGAGAGAGAGAGAGAGAGAGAGAGAGAGAGAGAGAGAGAGAGAGAGAGGAAATCACTCTTCAAGAAAGACTTAAATTTTTATTTCTTCCTGAAGAGTGGTTTCCTTCTCCATACTTTGTCGCAACAGTGCGTTATTTTACATCATATATATATATATATATATATATATATATATATATATATATATATATATATATATATATATATATATATATATATAATGTCATAAGTGCCCAAGTAGCTCTAACATTTGTGCTTGCATCCATATCGTGTACAGCGTGTACAACACCTTCAACCAGGAGACGCTGCCATGCGACTGGAATTTTGTCATTGGGTAAATGCTAATCGCCGATTGCTTCGATTAATACTGTTCACCGATGAAGCTACTTTCACCCGTGACGGTATCAACAACACTCGTAACTCTCATCGGTGGTCAGACGAAAATCCAAATGCTACTGTGGAAACAAATTTTCAACATCGCTTCTCTGCCAATGTGTGGTGCGGTATTATCGATGATCAGCTGATTGGCCCTGTTACTTTAGAGAATCGTCTTACAGGACAAAGTTACCTAGAATTTCTGCAAAATGAATTGCCAGGACTATTGGTTGATGTTCCTTTGGCTACACGCGCTGGTATGTACTTTCAGCATGACGGAGCTCCTCCACATTCTACCGTCTGGTGATGCAATACCTAAATCAAACTTTCCCTGATCGATGGATCGGCCGCGGTGGTCCCATTCAATGGCCACCAAGGTCTCCAGACCTCTTTCCATTAGATTATTGTTTGTGGGGGTGGATGAAAAGTCAAATTTACAAAATAAAGGTGGATACACGAGACGAAAGCATTTTGGATGCTGTTGCCCGCATAAAGGAACGTCAAGATCAACTCAGACGAACAACACGCGATCTTCGCACACGAGTTGCAAAGTGCATTGAGGATGGCGGTGGGATTTTCGAAAACGTATTGTAAACTGTAACAAATTTGTTATTTCTGTATCTGATACCATTCAAAATGCCAATGTTTAAACATTAAATGTTAGAAACAGTAATTGGTTTCTCTTTCTTGATTACCATTAACAATGCTTTTGTATTTGTAGATTCAAACAGCTCTATCTCCGTAACCATTCAGAATTAGACGCATGATCATATGAACTTTTTTTCTCACAATGACCGATACTATCACCTCCCGAAGTATTGACCTTTCCTCATGAAACACCCTGTATATATATATATATATACTGTTAGTTCTTCAATGCTCGCAGTATATTATCAGTTACATCGACATATTGCATAATTTACAAACTAATATTAATTGCTTGCATAACAAGTCGGTATTTCCACTTTATTGCCCATTTTTATTATGTTAAATTTAATTGCCTTTTTATAAACGAAGCGTTTCTGTTCTTTTGAAAAGCAATTAAAATCGCTCAATGACTCTGTTGATAAATGTGAGGCATCTTTGTTTACTGATAGATAGCCCCCTCGCAATGCGATAAGATGGAACGAACAATGAATGCATCGTACGGTATTATGCAATAACAGTATTGCAGTGTTTGACGTCTTCGTGAGAGAGGCAAGAAAGAGTTAATAAAAACATCATAAAATGTATTTCGCAAGATTTTACTTTTATTATATATTACATTTTTGCATATGTTTCGTAATCTTTCATTTAAACAATAAAACAATGTTAAATAAAGTTAGTACTTTAACAGAAAGGGGTTGAAACTCAAGGTAAATAATATGTACAATCGACTTTATGCACTATGTATATAAGCTTATATTCTCACTGGCAAAGGAAATTTCCGCGGTGAAACAAGTATTATCGCCCGTAAAGTTTTGGTTCATATCTCTTTAAAAAAGTTAATTGTCGCGTTTGTTCTTATATTTATGATGTTTATCGCCTGTGACTTTGTTTCGTACAAATGACCGAATGTAATATGAACAATTTAACCCCTTAACTACTCCTATCGAGTATATTCGATTCTCATATAAATTCCTGTGGTGCTCTGATCGAATATACTCGATTGGGGTTTCGTGTCGATCATTGAAACCCAACACACTCATTCAATGATGGCATTGAAATGGAGCGGTTGAAGAGTTAAGAATCTTACACCCTTTTTCACAATGGTATTAAAAGAAGGACCAAAAATTCCAATAATTCTGTTCATAGAATTCCTCTTCCTTTATAATGGAACAAAATTGCATTCCATTTTTGGTGAACGTTCATGATGGAATTTCGAGTCAGTTCTTTTGGTGGAGTGGGGGATTTCCATGTAAAGAATTACTTTTGTCCATTAAAACAAGCATTTGCATTTTGTTATTTTATTGAAATGTTTATACCAATACGCTCCTCCGAACTGTTCCAGGGTTTTCTCTCGTGTACCTTTCTTCACCCAAAGCCTATTAATATCTAGTCGGTCCACGCTCGAATTATTATAACATGCAAATAGTTTCATGTAAACTATTTTCCACAGAAAATTTTAAACTAGGGCTAGTATAACATTTATTTTAAACTTACGATGAACTTAGATTATAAATGTAACTTTATAAATTATAGCTAGCTGACTTTGAGTCTAATTATACTGCAGGGTTGGCAACTGCCTCCCGTCCCGTAAAATGTACATTTGTTCTCTTTTTTTAAGCAATCTGAGAGATTTAAACATTAAAAATGTATTACTTTTGTTCACCAACCTTTTACTTAATGGTTGACGTTCGTTGTTATCGTTTGATTTATGTGCGGAAGTTCTGAAACAACCGTACTGTTATATAAATACTATTGCCGACACTATTTGAGTTCATGGTCAGTGAACTATTCCCTTTATTTTGCCAGCTTGGAGCTCGAACATGGTATCAACTTCGTTTGATATGTTGCACTCGCCAGTGAAGGGAAAAGATGCGTATACAGCAAGAAATGGGAGAAAAATTACGACTGGATAAAGAGTTGCCGGTGCTACTGTAGTATGCGGTCTACCGTTAAGTTTCTACTGTAGTATGCGGTCTACCGTTAAGTTTCTACTGTTACAGTAGAAACTTAACGGTAGACCGCATACTACAGTAGAAACTTAACGGTAGACCGCATACTACAGTAGAAACTTAACGGTAGACCGCATACTACAGTAGTACTGTAGTATGCGGTCTACCGTTCAAAATATTTAAAAGGAATTGAAAATGAATTGAAAGGAATTATAATTTAATTTACACAATTAAGGAATTATTAAAGAAGTTAAACATACTACTACCGCATACTTAACGGTAGACCGCATACTACAGTACGCCCTTGATGATTGGTTAGGTTAAGTCGTGATATTTTCGTTAGTTTTAACGAAAATATCACGACTTAACCTAACCAATCGTCAAGGGCGTACAATTAACCTAATAATAAAAGATAAGAAGCTATAATTAAAAGGTAGACCGCCGAATCGTAGGTAGACCGCATACTACAGTAGCACCGAGTTGCCCCCCCCACCCCAAGTTGTAATTCATAATTTTCCGGGGAATCTAGAGGAGTATAGGATATGACAAAGTATGCAAAAGGCGAATCTTATGAAAAGAACGAGAGAACTACAAAACATTCTTCCTTTTAAGACCGGATTCGGTGGATGATATAAGGTGAAATAATGACTAGAACCTGTCTGTACCTGTCTGTTGATATATAATACAGAGTAACCCGCTTAATGTCACGTCGATGGTGAACGAGATAACCGTGATATAAAGCGGGTCATGCTAATAACTGAGTTTGATATTCCCAACTTCCCAACTTAAAAATGCAACATAATAAGCTAAATTTTAAAGTAATCGGTTATCTTACTTTGTTTTGCACTGTTTAAAGTAACGTTATGTAACACAGACTCAAATTTGCCAAATATGTAATGTCCAATCGACATTGTCATTTTGTGCTATAAAATGTTTCAGCTTTGTTATACAGTTCAAAGCTTCCGACGACGTCACACAACATACAGATTAGTGATGGATCGAATAACCGCAACCGCAACCGCACTACAACCGCACAAAAATTCACAACCGCAACCGTAACCGCAACCGCCGTTCCATAAGTGCGGTTGCGGTTGTAAAAGCTTAGTTAATTTTAATTTTAGGTTAATTAGAAATATTTCTTTTTTTAAAAAGAAAATGATGGGTCTCCTTATGCGTGCTTAAACGTGACGTCATACGGCTGCAAAATATGGTTTTAATTAATTTGACCTATTCTTTCATAATAGCTATATAAGTTTAGAATATACTTCATTTAAATAGTATTTATTTAGTAAATACCTTATGTTGAACACAAGTTTTGCAACACACAAATAGCGGTAGCGGTGTATTGCAAAACTTGTGTTCAACATAAGGTATTTACTAAATAAATACTATTTAGTATATATTATGTACCAAGTGTGGCTAAATCGCACTATAGTGGCTAAATCCAGTTAATAATTACGCATTTTTCCTAGTATATGATAACCGCAACCGCAACCGCGGTTGGAAAAAATTCGACAACCGCAAACACAACCGCAACCGCGGTTGTGAAAAACCGACCACTCGATCCATCACTAAATTACAGATGTTTCTTCTCCATTCACATCGTCTACATCTTCTTCCTCTTGAGAATCACGATAATCATGATAATACAGCATGATACATTACAATGTACACGTGCCGAGACTTGACAATAAAAGGGTTCGTCAGATAAACCGAAGTGATATTAAGCAAGAAATTTATATTGCAACGTATAGCAATGGGTCACTGGTTTTTGAAAAATAGTGATAACAACAGGGTTGTGATATTAACCGAGGTGATATTAGGCGGGTTACTCTGTACTGACAACAATGAGGTGGAGATTCATCCTTATTCATGGATAACACAATAATAATGATAATGATGATTGGGTTGTTTAACCTCCTTCGCAACATCTAAAGTCATATGACGGAGGGGACCTACAGCTTTCGTGGGATCCGAACCACGGGTCGCTACATAATCTGGACGCGGAGGACGGTCTCCCATTCAAATACTACCCAGACCCAATGTCGCTTAATTTCGCTGATCAACGGGAAGCGGAACCCTAAATAACACAATACTAGTGCATTGTATTAACACATTATAACGTTCAGGCTCAAAAGACCGACGTCTTCTGTTGAGTTGTTAAAAAAGTGAATTAATAGTATCACACAATATCAAAGTATCATACGTGAGTTTTTAAATGGCTTATGCTGATAAAAGTAGGTTAACCTCTTTTAGACCACTGGGTCGAATATGTACCGCAAGGATTGAAAAAGTATAGTTTTAAGCAGTGATTAATGGAAGATTAAAGTTTTATGTATTCCGTATGTTACATACTAAGAATAAGTTAATTGTTTTGTGTTGGATTCATGTTACCATTACGTCCTTTAATGTGACTCTCACTGAGGGTACGATGTCCAACACTTTAGTGAGAAAAAGTTGGCAACCCTAGATGTGACACTAAAAAATTGATGTCTGGCTTTTTTCAGTTCAACCTTCTATCGACGACTGGGTCGAATACGTAGCGATTCAAATACTGTACACACATTCAGACTTAATCCTACAACAACTCTCAACGTTAGTGTCAACAGACGTGTATGAAATTTTGTAGAAGCGTGGTCTGACAAGATATACCATACTGTTACCATACTGTAGGTAAGCAAGCTTTGCTTTCACGCGAAAAAGAAACCTGGGAACGTGAAATTTTCCTAGAAGTGAAGAATTATCGAGAACCGAAGTGAAAGAAGGATTTTCACCATTTGCTATTTGGGAAAATTCAAATTTACGAGAATGAACCTCATTTAGGAGAATTTATATCGCCTGGCAGAATACTTGGCAAATTTATATTCCTCAAGTTCTCATTTCCACAAAAACAATGATAAATAAATAAAATTAATCGATATATGAATAAATTAATATGTCTTTCTATCGGAAAAAATCTGGAAACATTTTACCAACTAATGGCCATAAATACTGAAACCATCGTACGTTTGGCATAGTTGTACAACTATATATTTTGACATCATTCATCAAATATAAATTTTTTTTTAACTGTCTAATCTTCTGCATTATAGTTTTTAAGTAGATTTGATATATTATTCATCGCTAAATTAGAAAATCTGCAGAACAAATATGGTGCCGTTACGACGTTACAGTAAACATGTTTCGTACCATGGAAGGATGAACTTGTTTTTAAGATGTTACGTCATAGTGGTAAAAAAACATATACAATGGCTTAACTTTGGAAAGTTTGGACTTCTGAAGAAAACTAAAACTAAGTTTAGATTAAAAATCGGTAAACGAGTCTCAATCGTGTTCATTATTTGTTTTGCGAAATATTTTACAGGCGTTTCTGAGAAAGGCGAAAAGGTGAAAAAGTTGAGAACTTCCGCAAACTCTTTTCCAGAACTTCTCGATTGCCGTCCTCCTTATCAAAGTGAAGAAAAGGTGTATTTGGTTATTTTCAAGAACTTATAACCGTGTCAATACCTCAAGCTTCTTATTTTTCTAGTGTTCGGCAGAGATATAAATAATAATAATAATAATAATAATAATAATTGTTAATATTATTTTTTTATCGCTAAATAACTCTTCTTGCTACCAATATGCAGATGATACCTCAATCATAATCTCACATTAAGACTCGCTACCACTCCAAACGACCCCCAACAATGAACTCCAAAGTGTTTATGTATGGCTTAATGCCAACAAACTATCCTTAAATATTAAAAAAAACAGCTTATATAGTCATCACAAAAAAGAAATCGTTGCCCCCTTTAAACCGACACATAAATTCAATCCCTTTTCAGCGAGTGCAATCGGCCAAACTTCGGGGAATTACCATCGATTCAAACCTCTCATTCCAGGAGTACACTCAAGATCTATGCAACAAATTAGCCAAAGTCTCATTTATAATTACAAAGCTGGTGCGGCACTCTAAAAACAGGTTCTTCGATCCATATACTTCACCATGGTGTACCCACACCTACAATACTGAATTAGCGCTTAGGGAAGCACGCGTCAATTTTCGCTACAGCCATTGGTAGTAATGCAAAAAAAAAGATTACTGCAGTTAGGAAAATTTATAAATCGAATATGAATAATGAAAGTACAAATTAAATGTTGCACGAGTTAAAAATTCTTAAACAAGGAGAAATCTACTAAACATTGCCTCATATATGCATTAAATCGTCTATAATACTTCTCCAGAAACCATCCAAAACAAAATATTAACTTCCCAAACGCGACACCGATTTAACGCAAGAAAATCAGACACGAACGTCAGAAAACCGAATTATTCTATACTCTAGATTGCGCGACTAGATCTTATCCTTAACTGATCCAAACCTTTGGAATGTACTTGATCAAGAGATAAAACAATCTAGAACACTAAAAATTTTCCAAAGGAAACTGAGAGATAAATTCATCAACTCGTACGAGCCATAACTCCGTATCCCCCGTCTTATTTCAATAACAAAATTAACCTACATACTCTTGTTTCCGTATTTATTTCCATATTTCTATCATACGAGTATAGGTCGATCTCGTGTATAGGTCGACCCTTGATTATTGGCCAAAAAAATCATTAATTTATCATATAACAAATTAGGGTAATAAAGCACCAATACTTTATGGCATATAAAACTCATTTCCAAAAACTAGAAACTATTCTTTGCTGAATTGAATCTTTGTATAAATTTGTAGTGTACAGTTACCATATGTCTTTTGTTTTCAAATTTAATGAACAAAAATTGATGTATCTTTCTATAAATAAACTTTTAAAAGTGTATTAATTTTATGTTTTATATCATCCCGCGCTACCATTCTGTAATTTTAATAATTGGTACATATTTTATGTTTTCATTGTTTACTGGTACTAAATGGTAAATATTTTTCACGTCTGAAGCTAACAGTAGCTCCTAGCCATCCCCATCGTGCACGGATTTCAACTCCACGAAAATGTTACCCTTATATAGGTCGACCCTCTAATTTTTGCCTAAGAATTCAGTCTCAAAAACTCGACCAATACACGAGTATATACGGTATATAGCAAGACAAAAATAATAGTAATATAATCAGTGGTGTAGTGCTGTGGGAACGCGTGGGAACGGCGTTCCCTTACTTTTTTTGGTAGACGGAACGGCGTTCCCTCACTATTTCAAATAAATCCGAACTTACAAATCTCTAACGTCATGAAATTTTAATTCCCACCCTAGAAGAAATATGAGAAAGAATCATTAACTATTTCATTTCTTTTAGCTTCGACTGAGGCAATGCTAGCCTATAAAGATCTGGTGAAACAGTCACCACGGCGTACCAGTTGTTAACTTTTTTTTAGTTAATCATTCCAGTTGTTAGCTATTTTTATTGATCGTACGGGATGTCGTATATCTAATGACACTGGAAATACTGCATCTTCAACCTTGGAATATATCCTAATATCCAGTGCATATGACCTCAAAATATCCCTGAAATTGGTCAGATTTCAAAAGATTTCCCGGGGGGCTTACAGTGCCCCCGGACCCCCAGCTGTATGGCCTCGCCGCGCTCGCCATTGTCCCCCCCGCATCTGAGTAACACTTTCAAAATGCGTTCCCTCACTTCTTTATTTAGCACTACACCACTGGTAATAATAATAACCAGTAAAATAAAACCAAATATGAGCAAGGTCAGAGCATCTAAGGTCGTTAAAGGCAAGGTAATTATCATAATATTTCGATATTTAAATTATCTAATATTTAATTATATTTCAGCATCTAATATCCCAATAAATACGAAGGTATAATTATGTGTACAGTAGTTATGTGACTGCGTAATCTTAGCTGAATATCCTAACTGTACGTATTTTTAAACATACGTTTGTAGTAAATGCAAAAAACTTCACTTTTTTACGTGAAGGTCAAAATATGAGAATAAAAACCCACTCTAATAGACAGAGTTTATTTCCACGACAGTTTCGACGCCCACTGGCATCCTCCTCGGGTGGATACAGAAACACAAATGAAACAAAACAAGAGGGAAAAACAGTTCAGGGATCGACCGTTAAGAAATTCGCACCTAGGTTGGATTCCATTCTCTCGAGACAGGAGGGGCATTTTCATTAAGTACATTCGCACAAATTTTAAAACTATCTTCCTGTTCTAAACATACAGATTCTATTATTTTTACATAATTATTACATTTATAATTAAATTTATTACATTTAATATTGCATAATTATTAATTACAGAAATTATAAATTTATTATTACATTGGTTATTACATTGTTGTTTATTATACAGAAATTATAAACCGAAAAACGAATGAAAAAAGGCGATTAGGAAATAATCCAGAGACCATTGAGAAATTCGCACCTAGGTTAGATATCGTTCTCCCGAAACCAGAAGGGCATTTTATTACAGGGTCAGCTTATAACTACATTTCCACAAATTAAAAATATCTTCTTGTTCTATACATCAAAGAACACAAATATGCCTTCAGAAGTTGTAATACTAATAATGCCATTTTTTATCACGCTAGCCAAAATAATCATGCTATAGATTGGGAATCAAGTAAGGTACTTTATAAATGTAATAATTATGTCAAAAGAAAAATAATAGAATCTGTGTGTATAGAAAAAGTAGATAATTTTAATTTGTGCGAAGGTACTTATAAGTTAGACCCTTTAATGAGATTCTTGGTCAATAAATCCCTTACGGAGTCGTGGGAACGTGTTCGAACCTAAGTGTGAATTTCTTAAATGTCTCTGGATTGGAATGTTTCCTTACTCGCTTTTAGTAAATGTAATAATGGAAGTAATTAATGTGGAAATAAATATATGCAGTAATTATGTCAAACATTAGGATCTGTATGTATAGAACAAGAAGATATTTTTAATTTGTGGAAATGTAGTTATAAGCTGACCCTGTAATAAAATGCCCTTCTGGTTTCGGGAGAACGATATCTAACCTAGGTGCGAATTTCTCAATGGTCTCTGGATTATTTCCTAATCGCCTTTTTTCATTCGTTTTTCGGTTTATAATTTCTGTATAATAAACAACAATGTAATAACCAATGTAATAATAAATTTATAATTTCTGTAATTAATAATTATGCAATATTAAATGTAATAAATTTAATTATAAATGTAATAATTATGTAAAAAT
Source organism: Bathynomus jamesi (assembly GCA_023014485.1). Classification (NCBI taxonomy): domain Eukaryota; kingdom Metazoa; phylum Arthropoda; class Malacostraca; order Isopoda; family Cirolanidae; genus Bathynomus; species Bathynomus jamesi. Next base: position 396,550 of record JAJOZX010001996.1, read on the forward strand.
AATAGAATCTGTATGTTTAGAACAGGAAGATAGTTTTAAAATTTGTGCGAATGTACTTAATGAAAATGCCCCTCCTGTCTCGAGAGAATGGAATCCAACCTAGGTGCGAATTTCTTAACGGTCGATCCCTGAACTGTTTTTCCCTCTTGTTTTGTTTCATTTGTGTTTCTGTATCCACCCGAGGAGGATGCCAGTGGGCGTCGAAACTGTCGTGGAAATAAACTCTGTCTATTAGAGTGGGTTTTTATTCTCATACGTTTGTAGCTTACAACGGATAATCTCTATGTACTTTTCTCTCTTTGCCTCTATGTCTTTAAAGCTAGTGTACGTAACATAACTTCGCTCTTTTGGACTATCAATCAAGATTTATTGTACAATTCCATTCTGCCAATAAAGCATAAAATTTGCTTGTTAATGGCAGTTCTTTGTGATGTACTATAAATATAGTCCGAGTGCGTATGTATGGACATACATGCATGTACCTGTATGTGTGTGTGTATGTATGGGCATATATATGTACGTAGGTCTATGTGTGTGCATATATATATATATATATATATATATATATATATATATATATATATATATATATATATATATATATACACATTTAACTGCAAACACGCAGTATAATTAACGTAAAGAACGACGCTTGTATAGGAGATATTCCGCGCAAGACGAGAGAGAACGAAACAAATGAAAAAATGAGGTAACCACCCGGGTTTCTGCGAGTATGTAGAAGAATTACGGCATTTGGAAGAGTGAGGCCCATGGTGTAATGGTTATCGCATCTGACCGGCAATCGGAAGATCGCGGATTCGATTCCCGGGTGGTTACCTCATTTTTTCATTTGTTTCGTTCTCTCTCGTCTTGCGCGGAATATCTCCTATACAAGCGTCGTTCTTTACGTTATATATATATTATATATATATATATATATTATATATATATATATAGTCATGCGGGTTGCTTCTACAGAGCTTCAATTTAATATTTAGGAGAAATCCAATGACAAGGAGAAATGTAAATGCCATGAAAAGTCTTCTTTAATGCGCAACGTTTCGAGCAATACGCTCATCTTCAGGCTGTTTAATAACAATGTGAAATTAAAATCAATATTGAATGAAAAACAAAACAGAAAATTTCTATAACCTATTCGTAAAGACAAATTTTAAAAGACTGAGAAAAGAGGGTTAAATTCTAAGTTATACAGATTTACATATAAAAATTAAGAAGTTATTTTTAAATACATGTAGTAAATGTGAAATTAATACACTGGAAAAATTACCAATAGTACACTGGAACAATGGAACTATCTACCTTACACTGCAGTATCCGAGGCTGACTAATTTGAGCAGAGACAAAGAACGGGAAACACGAGAGATGGCGAGGGCGATTGGGGAAGGAGGGATTATAAGGAATTGGGGAAGGAGGAGGGATCATAGCAAATTGAGAGGGACGGCCGATGAGTCAACATTCAGACTAGGGGACAATGCTTTAATGAACAGCGATTCTAAAATTCTTAGTGAGTTGGGACAAGTATTACAACCAAGAATTTTAAAATTGTCTAAAGTGACATCAATTTTACATTTAATGCTGTGTTCACGAATACTCGAGGCTTCTTTAGTTTTTAAAATTTTACCTGTTCGGCCACTTATTCCCATATGCGAATAAAATCTAGCCCTGAGAGAGCGAACAGTGCTGCCGATGTAATTCCCAAGGAGACACCTGGGGCAGGTAAATAAATATACAACACCGCTACGCAACGAGTCAGGGGTTCGATCCTTCGCTGAGAAAAAGCTACCTAAAGACGTTTTATTAATAAATATGATGCGGAAATCAGTATGATAAAAAAATTTCCTTACCAATTTTGTAAATTTAAGCTTAAATTCCTTATTCAAAGGACCCATTTCAGGTACCAAGAAATATTTTATATCCTTCGGCACTGTAATACATGGAAGTTGAGGGCTATAAACATTATTTAAGAAGGATCTAATTAGTTTGTCTACATATTGAACAGGAAAACTATTATTAGTAAAGTATGATCTTAGATTATTAAATTCATCATTAAGTAAGGTAAAATTAGAGGTCAAATTATATCCTCTGAACAGGAGAGTTTTAATACAAGACATCTTATAGTTGAAATCAGTAAAACTAAAAAAATTCATGCCCAAACCAGTGAAAGTGGGTTTCCTGTAAACTGATGTAGTAATAGAATCACCGTTTTTCGAAATTAAAAGATCTAAGAAAGGGAGGGAGCCATTTTGCTCAGTTTCCATTGTATACGTTATATTAGGGTGCAAAGAATTTAGGAAGTTAAAGAATTGTTGCGCTTGTACCGCATTATCAAAGACTGCTATCGAATCATCAACGAAGCGTCGATAGAAAATTGGCTTGAGATGAGTGGGAGATTGTCTAAAAATTACACTTTCTAAATGAGTCATAAAAAAGTCAGCTGCTAACGGTCCGACTGGTGATCCCATCCCTACCCCATCAATTTGTTGGTAAACCTTATTGTTGAAAGTGAAATAGCATTGTTTGAAGACCAATTCTAAAAGTTCCTTCAAATGAGACAATGAAAAACCATGAAAATTATCAACTGAGCTAAAAACCCTATCTAAAATAATGGCAATAGTTTCAGATACAGGTACATTTGTGAAAAGTGACTTTACATCAAAACTGACAAAAAACTTTTTTGAATTCCTTATAATCCCTCCTTCCCCAATCGCCCTCGCCATCTCTCGTGTTTCCCGTTCTTTGTCTCTGCTCAAATTAGTCAGCCTCGGATACTGCAGTGTAAGGTAGATAGTTCCATTGTTCCAGTGTACTATTGGTAATTTTTCCAGTGTATTAATTTCACATTTACTACATGTATTTAAAAATAACTTCTTAATTTTTATATGTAAATCTGTATAACTTAGAATTTAACCCTCTTTTCTCAGTCTTTTAAAATTTGTCTTTACGAATAGGTTATAGAAATTTTCTGTTTTGTTTTTCATTCAATATTGATTTTAATTTCACATTGTTATTAAACAGCCTGAAGATGAGCGTATTGCTCGAAACGTTGCGCATTAAAGAAGACTTTTCATGGCATTTACATTTCTCCTTGTCATTGGATTTCTCCTAAATATTATATATATATATATATACACACGTGTGTGTGTGTGTGTGTGTGTATGCTTCTTGTAGTAACTGGTGTGCACCATCAACTCGCATAAAAACAATAATAAATTGTAAGATATTATTATTGTTGTTGCTGTTAATATTGTTTTATATTGTCTATTCTACTACGCTGCACAGACATAGGAATGCATTAACTGTCGCATTATCATATGAATATATAGATGCGTGTTATTATATTTTACTCTCTCTATATCGTATTATATGTTACTCTCTGTATATATGTAGCAAAGAACAATAAAATTATTATTATTATTATTATTACTATTATTATAGAACTAAGAGTGGATTGCTGTTCTCCATTTGCATGGAAACGTCACCCGTATGGATGAAATATCCGATACGTTTATACCGTCAACGGAATTCAGATAAAGCGAACGCGTCCTTTGGGACAGATTATGTTTCGGGGTTATTTAACCTCCACCTTAAAGGCAAAGCTCATACATATAACGGATGGGGACACGCGAGTTTACGTGGAATCTGAACAACGGGTCGCTACATCATCCATCAGACGCGGCAGACGACGAAATTACTCATCCAACCCAGACCCAATGTCGCGATCTTGGACGATCGACGGGAAGCGGTATTTCGACATAGCCACGACATATCCCACTTTTGGGACACCACGGGAATTCAGTGAAGGATAATCAATGTGAATAACCTAACTAGAATCTTCACACTGTACGAAAAAAAACCTACTTGTAATCCTTCGGTAAAAACAATTTCCGTTCTTCTTTTTCACAAACTTATCAACAGCGTGATTCTTATTTTAATTTACGACTCTTGTTTTTAACTCAAACTTATTATTTTAATTTAATATTAATTGTTTTTGTTTGTAATTCGTTTTTCTTTTGTTTTGACATTTTAATTTTAATATTAATTTTCCTAATTTAAATTTGCAATTTATTTAAATTTATTCGTAATAAAAATGGAAATTCAATTTTCTAAATGTTTTTCCGCTTTAATAAATGGATCTTATATGACAACAGCTACGATATATATATATATATATATATATATATATATATATATATATATATATATATATATATAATACTCTTACAGTTCGGTAGATATAAAATATTTCAAAAAATAATAATAATTAAAAAAATGCAGCTGCTTTTGTCATTTGTTTCTAAAACTATATATTTTTAAAGTATTCTGTATTAAAAACTTTAAAAATAATTTTAAAAAATCAACGAATAATTAAAAGTTCTCCTAACCTTATACCCATTCTGATACAGGACTTCTTGTGCGGGGGAACTACATCCGAATTCCCGACGAAGGCTCTTAGCTCCCACTGGACACCGCAGGGTCTTCCCATGTCGTCTTGAACTTGAAAAGAAAAAGGCTTTTTAAGAACTATAAAAAAAAACCCACATCATATATTAAATATTTTAAGTCATAATAAAATCGTAATAATAAAAACGTGGGGGTTTGTTAACCTCTTTCGGCGTGCGACAAGTGGGGAAAGGGTTGAGGGGTGGGGTTTAACCGCAGCTTTATATACGTTGGATCCGAACTATCAACTCTTCAGAGCACTTTCTCAAAACGGATAAAAGGGGTATGTATGCTCGACCCAGTTCTCATCGAGAAATTTTATATGTTTCCCGTCGTTCTACTGCGGCTTCCGTTGCCAGGAACTTTATATATATATATAATATATATATAGTTGAGATGAAGCGAATGGTCTCTATACTGTTACTTAATTTTTTAAGAGAAGACCTTTATGGTTTTCAATATACATATTACATAGTTTAGAATTTATAACTTTGATTCTTTATTGATTTTATTTCACTTCACACACACACACACATATATATATATATATAATATATATATATATATTATATATATATACACACACGAGGGGTGGTCAGAAAATTTGTTTCAGGCGAATTCGTTAATCATTGTTGGCAACACTGCGCGTCGATTCGGCTGCCATCTACCGTACATTGGTTATATGAGTCAGTTGAACATGGCGGCTCGACTGGGACAGTGCCCTGCCCTACGGAGCAGTCCAGGACGTTTACGTTTAATGGCCGCTCGTAAACGTTCCAGTGTTGAATAATATGCAGCTGCAGTGATTGTTGTGCCTTTTTGCGTGAAGTCTGCGAGCAAAACGCCTTTGTGGTCCCAAAACACGGTAACCATCACTTTGCTAGCGGACCTCACAATCTTGAACTTCTTTGGTCGCGGGGACCCAGTCTCTCCATTCCATGCTGGCAAGTTTTGTTTCCGGAGTACAGTGATGAACCCATGTCTCGTCTCCCGTGACAATGCGCTCGAGAAATTCTTGACCACTGACAGACTCGGAATATCGTTGCAGAAATGACAGGGCACTGCTCCAGTCGAGCCGCCATGTTCAACTGACTCATATAACCAATGTACGGTAGATGGCAGCCGAATCGACGTGCAGTGTTGCCAACAATGATTAACGAATTCGCCTAATACAAACATAATCAATGTAAGTCCTTTAGTTACGAAATTATACGCCGTGTAAACTTATTTTCTGACCGCCCCTCGTACATATGACAATACTTTTAGTACCTTGGAACATTAAAAAAACTCATATAAAAACCTAAAAATACTCGTATTTTGTCAGAAAAAATATATTAGGTTAGGCTAGTTACAGTTTGGTTATGTTAGATTATTGAGTACCTCACTATATAATGACTTCACAGAAAATGCCATTCGAGCCCACAGTTGCGTCCGAAACATTTATAACAGTGGTTCCCAACCTGGGGTCCGCGAAGGTAGTACTGGGGGTCCGTGAGCTTTCAATATTTCGAGAGGTTCCAATAGAAATCGTACATTTACCCACGATAAGGGCGCTTAGGCTAAAATTTCAAGTTTCCTTGCTCTTGGCTGTAATTATTAATACTTTTTTAATTGCATACTCTCTTATATGTCCTTTATTTGATAGTGAAAAATGAGAAAACGAGTTAATTATTAGTTAATAAAAACAGTTTGTTTGGTAGACGGAATCTTTCAAAAACATGGGGTCCGTGGGAAAAAAATAAAAATAAAAGGGGTCCTTTGTGGTGAAAAGGTTGGGAACCACTGATTTATAACGTCCTTCTTGGTTAGGTTAGGTTTGGTTAAATTAGGTTTGGTTATGTTTTTAGATACGTAGATTTAAAAAAGTCGGTACCTCGCTTATGCGAAAATACACACACACGTGTGTGTGTGTGTGTGTGTGTGTGTGCGCGCGCGCGCAAGGAAAGTTTTCCATTAACTCCCCATTCCAAGGTACAAATCTTAAGAAAACCATGAATCCAAATTCTTACTTACACAACCAACCATTTGGCCAATAGCCAATCATTATATTTACACAATTGTTTAAATTCATTAATTATGCTTTTCGTGATAATTATTTGGCGCAGTTATTACGTTTCTCAATATCTTATTGTAACAGTATATGAAAGGCGAAATACTTACACTTAAGCATAAAGTGTTCAGAATATACACTATATTGTCTTCAGAAAACACAACAATCGAATCTCTTCGAATAACAGGGAAAAAATATATTTTGGAAATGGGAAATAAACGTTGTCATGGGAACAGCAGCATTCATTTGTTTTCTGATATTATTTTTTTGTATAATATATATATATATATATATATGCATTTTTTCCGCCCTAACAATCTATATTACATCTACGCTTTGTGTGTGTGTGTGTGTATACATAGGGTGATCCGTTTGGGTATGGATAAAATAAAATTGATGTGAAATGGAAACAGTAACATTGTATAGTTTAATATTTGGCACACAATGCCCACAAAGATGGTAGTGACAAACCTAATTAGTCTTCAACATGACCCCCTTTCCAGACACGACAGAAGTCATAACGAGAGGCTAATTCTTACGACCATCTGCATGTGGTTTAGTGATAGACCCCGTTTCTTCAAATGTGCGGTACCACTGCACTATGGAGTCGTATTTAGGAGTTTTTTGAACACCATACATACGGCGAAACTCACGCTGTACCGCTGTCACACTCAAATTTAGCAAACCAAATGACACACTTCGCACGTTGTTGTGCATTGGCCGCCATCTTCGAAACTGGCGTATGTCTCATAAGTCTGACAGCAGATGGCATAGCCTATTACAAACTCCCACATTTTATGACCACACGTGCAACAGATGAGCGCTGTATAACTTCTCGGTAGATTCTCTCAGCGTTTTTATTTTATCCATACCCAAACGGATCACCCATATATTATATACTGTGTGTATGTATATATATACTGTGTGTGTGTGTGTGTGTGTGTATATATATATATATATTTTTTTTTTTTAAAGAGGTTAAAATGTCATACAAATACTTGACATAATTATTAAATTAAAATAATACAATTTTTGCTTTTGTTTAATCTAAAGAAATACTTGTATAATTTTATTAAAAAAATGTATGTTCACTTCCTAAACTTTTATTCAAATTTACTTTCCCATTTTATTATAGTAAATACAGATATACAGGGTCGGCCGTAAGTTTCCATACATAGGAAAAATAAACATTTTTTTATGGACAACCATTTTTATTTATATAATATGCTCTACATGGTTGCCATTGTTTTGAAAACACATTTCAATACGTGTTCCCCACTGTTGATGAACACGCATTAGCACAGTTGACGTTATGCTTGTAATGGCGTTGGTGATACGTTCCTTTAGATGATTTATGTCTCGTATCTTTTCCTGATACACCATGGCCTTCAAGTGCCCCCAAAGATAGAAATCAAGGGGGTGAGATCTGGGTATCTGAGAGGCCACTCCACAGGACCACGCCGACCAATCCAAGCATCCGGAAACTGCTGATCCAAATACCGACGCACGTGAAGACCATAATTTAAATTTTCCTATGTATGGAAACTTACGGCCCACCCTGTAGTATTAAATTTGAAATAGAAGCACGAGGCTTAAGAGCCAAATCAAATAAACTAAATAGCCCAATTGACAATGAGTTATTGTATGTTTAAGTTATTGTAAAATTGTATTTATTTTATAAATAATGAATTATTCATTCATTCATATGGGGTGGCCCACGAAGTTTGGAATAAATAGGACATTATAGATTTAGTTGGAAATTCTTCACCTTGTGAAGAGAGACAGAATGTTCGACAAAGAGATCGATATGCATATTTTATTGCTAACATGACTGTAAAAAGTGAAGTCATACCTTACGTACACACACACACACACACACACACACACACACACACAATGTGCGTATCTCAGCTCTCAGCAGAAACGACATACAGATTTTTAAAAAAATCTACAGTATATATCTTAAAAACCAATTAACCAAACCTAATTTAATCTAACCTAACCTAACCTTAAAACCATCGAACCGAGAAGAGCATGGTAAGTTAGAAGGGCGTTTTTCGTTACATTATTACACAGTGAAGTACTAGCTAATCTAGCTTAAGCTAACCTAACCTAACCTAACCTAACCAGGACCAACAAATATTTTTTTACAATAAAAATGTTTCTAGATTTTTTATATAAATTTTTTAATATTGCGAGGTACCAAATGTGTTACCACACAAAATAAATTACTCCACTACATCTGAATTATCACACACACAACCTCACTTATGCCCAGTTGCCTACACACACATTTGTACATACACACACACACATTTACAAATACAGGGTGGGGCACGGGAATCAAGTGTTTTTTGAATAGCTAGTAATCGGCCATTAGGAATGGGAGGGGCGTGCGGTCGGTAGCATTCCATTCCTGGGTTCATAGCATTTAACTTTAACTAACACTCACCTTTATCTTTCAGGTGCCATCATGGAGCAGTGGACGTTAGAACACCGCATGTTCGCGTATGATCATTTTGTTAGGAGTGGCGAGTCAGTGACAGCAGTTCAGCGTGCGTTTCGCCGCAGATTCAACATTCATCGAAATGACTCTGTTCCCGCTCGTGACACAATCTTACGTTGGGTTAACAATCTTCGAACAGGAGGCTCAATAATGAAAACAAAACCGAAGGGGCCGCAACGCACTGTGCGTACTCCAGAGAACGTTGAAAGGGTCAGACAAGCGATGTTGCAAAGCCCAGGCCGCTCTGCTCGGAGACATTCAGCTGCACTCGGAATCAGCAATCGTACTGTTAGACGGATTTTGCATGAAGAATTACATTTTCACCCATACAAGTTAGCGATGGTGCAGGAATTGAATGTAAACGATTGCCCCCAACGACTGAATTTTGCACAGGAAATGCTTGCACTTTATGAGCAGAATGAAAACATGATGGTGGTAATGAGTGATGAAGCCCATTTCCACCTTAATGGGGCCGTCAACAATCAAAACTGTCGGTATTGGGCTGCTGAAAATCCGCGACAACTCCATGAAAAACCGTTGCATAGCCCTAAGGTTACAGTTTGGTGCGCGGTGGGAAAGTTTGGCGTCATCGGTCCCTATTTCTTCGAACAAAATGGGGTTACCGTTACCATAACATCTGGGCGTTACATTGAGATGGTGAACACCTTTTTCATCCCTGAGTTACGAAGAAGGCGTATTGCTCGTCGACATTTGTGGTTTCAGCAAGATGGGGCCACGCCACACACCGCCAGAGCGTCAATGGCTGTTCTTCGCCCCCTGTTTCCCAACCATCTCATTTCGAGATTTGGTGACATTGCATGGCCCCCTCGGTCCCCTGACTTGTCCACATGTGACTTCTTTCTATGGGGGTACCTCAAGTCACGTGTCTACGAGGACAAGCCCCGTACATTAGATGCATTGAAGGAAGCGATCCGTCAACAAATCATCCAAATCAACAGAGACCTGCTGGGAAGAGTGGAGGCCAATTTTCGTAAACGCCTTCAACAATGCGTCGACGGCCAAGGACATCATATGCCAGATATAATTTTCGGTACATGATTATTATGACATGAAATGCTATGTTCTTACGAATGTTGTTCTACCAATATATTTTCTTTACAAAAATAAATATCATTTTCCTGATTATTCCAAAAACACTTGGTTCCCGTGCCCCACCCTGTACAATATCAAAACAGCATGCAATTTGCTTTGAAATGAACGAGTGTAAATTGTGCCGTTTGTGGAGAGAGAGAGGAGAGAGAGAGGAGAGAGAGAGGAGAGAGAGAGAGAGAGAGAGTTACAAGGTCAAAAGGAAGCCTCAAAGACATTTCACAGTCCACAGTCCACTCGGGGAAGTTCCTGTTATTAAACTAGTGCCTTTTTTAATTATTCTAGAAGGAATAGAAAAGCATAGGGCTCTCTCCCCACCATCCGCTCCCTCCCTGCCACAGGCAGGTACGGAAAAAGGTTGAAGAAAATACCTTGATCCTGGAAAAGTAGCCAAAGAAATTTTACAGGAAAGTGGAGAATATATATAAGCTAGTTCGACAATTACAAGGAGTTACAAGGAAAAGAAGTACCTCAAAAGGCCTTGCGGCCCATACCGAGGAGGTACCAATGGCAACGGGTGCCAGGAAAAAATTTTTTACACCCTCAAATAGTGTGCAAGATTTGGTCTAACCTTTTCTTAAAATGATCCACAGAGGAACTGTTCACAACTTCTGAAGGTAACCTGTTCCACGTGTCACAGATCTTATAGGTAAAGTAATTCCCACACACACTAGTTATGCACACAGAAAAACCTACACGAGAGAGAGAGAGAGAGAGAGAATGTTTCAGTTAATTTTCTCACACGGTAAATATCTAGCCCCAAATCGCTTCTTCGATACAAATTTTCACCATTTCTTCAAAACTCTCTCTCTCTCTCTCTCTCT
>JAJOZX010001996.1:412500-462500 GCA_023014485.1 Bathynomus jamesi
TAACGGACGCAGGCGCGTCTTGGGGTAACACCATCTGGAAAGGATGAGCCTTTTTCCCAAACTTCTTCGTAAGGCGTTCCTGAAAATGTTCGTTTTAAGTAATAAATCACAGTTTTGGAAAACAAATTCGCCAAAAACAAAATTTCTAAAAAGCATAAACAATTACTAATTGGTAACATCCTTTTTTTCTTTGCATATTTTATGCTTTTTGGTAACTAACAAAATTTTAAAAACAAAACCAATCATTACTTATCAGTAATTTTTTGTGCTGCTTAGAAATTTTAGATTTCTAGGCGGATTTTTTTCCGAAACTGTTTAAGTTTAGTATATATATATATAATGCACGTCTCGGTTTTGTGGTAGTTACGCTGACTGTGAATCCATTAGCCTCGAGTTCGATCCCCGAGGAGGGGAGGCGGCGCACAGCCCACCCAGTTGTTCATCCTTGCTTTGATTGGGAGATAAATTGGTACCATAAAATCCCACAAACACAGGTCACAAACATCCGTTCAGTCACAAACATCCGTTCAAAAACATATACTTAAGTTTGCTCCTGCCCGAACTGTTCATTCTGACGAAGGTCAGTTTGTTGCCCACCTTAGACCTACAGCTTAACGTAAAATCCGAACCACAACCCACCAAGTAAATCAAACTACAAAACCTCGCCCGGATTTGTTCTTATGGCTTCCCAATCAGCAGTTCAGCGTTTTAACCACTAGACTCCCCAGGGTACAATATCTCTACCAACCAATGGAAAGATGAGTAGCAGATATAGGATGCAAATTATCGAAAGTCCATTTATCGATAAATGATTGAAAAAAATTCGGATTATCGATAATTATCGATAAATTTTCTAATTAAATTAGCTGTCTCATTAATAGAAGAAAAACGCAAAATTATAAGAACAGATTTTAATGAGATCATTCTACATTGTGACAGCCATAGTTATTTAAACAGATTTTAGTTTTTTATCCTTATTAAGGAAGTAACATTTCAAAAAGCATAAGGCATTAATAGTGGCTGGAGAGAGACTGCATCGAATCTTCGTTATGAAAATTCCCGCTGAAGAAAATGCACGCTCTGCTTCACAACTTGTAGGCTTGATGGTCCTTAATGCATCGTACAATCGATCTAGATTTCGCTTTCTCTTTTTTCTTTACTTCGTACCAATGCGAATTCACTGCCTGCATTAAACACAGAGGACTTACTTAAGGACTCGGAAGTTTTCGATTCCAATTTGCTCATCTCATGATTGAGGCATTTTTTGAAATCCTCCTCTTCGTCGTCTTCATTTACGTTGCCCTCATCTGGAGTTTCTTCAGCACTGCTTATATCCGTAAGAGGTTCAGGAAACAGTCGTAAATATATAGAAGTGGCATATTTCTTTAAGGAAACTGGAGAAGGCATCTTGAAAGTGTCAGACATTTGTTCATTTATAGCTTTAAGATCATGGAGATATCGCAAAAGGGACACAGTATCTTGAACAACGTTTTTTATTTCTAATAAATCTCATTTGCAAGAGAAAATTTGTTCATTTAGCGTAAACTTAAAAAATCAGGAAGTGATCTGAAATTATCGATAAATCTGCTCGATAATTATATGATAGTTGACTTTCATTTATCGATAAATTATCGATAATATTTTATCGATTGCAACCCCTAATAGCAGAGCACCGCCTACCCCCGCAGGAAATCGAACTAATGAACTCGTACTCGGCGATATATATATATATATATCTATATATATATATATATATATATATATTCTTCAGAACTTTTTTTAATTACTGCTAAATTTTTAAAGTCCCCCCCCCCAAAAAAAAACAAGAACAACAATATTTGAAGTAAATTTGAGGGATTTTTGTTTAAAACTAAACAGAAGATATGATTAATTCGTGAATATAAATTAATGATGGCTAAAAGAAGGAACACTTTTGGCAAATAGTTTGATAATTTTTAGGTAAAAAAAAGGATTAGAAACTTTAAATAAAAGTTTCGCCAAAATTTTAAATCACAAATATTTCATCAAACTTTTTCAGAAGAGATTTCCAAAGTTTGTGTGTGCGCGTGTGTGTTCTTGGCTACACGACAGAACCGCAACAATCTTTAGGATACACACGCACAGCCCATCGCGACATTAGCAATGTTACCCTCGTTTCAGACTTATTTCTTTAATGGAAATCATTAAATCTCACGAAAAAAGGGGATATAATGAGTCAGGTTAAGTTCGGTCAGGTTAGGTTAATTAGATTATTTAGATTAGGTTATACGTCGCCATCCACAAGTGAAAATGTGGCAAATTTGTATGGTAGCCAAACGTGTTTTTAATTTAATTTAAAACTTAAAATTTTAAAAATTCCATTCCGTAATGGCTCACGACAATTTAAATATTTTTAAGTCTTGAACAGTGAATAAACCTTTAAACCTTTAAACCTTTTTTTAAGAAAAAAAAAATTTCTTTTAAATTTTCCCAAATTGCAACTGTTGGCATCATTCCATCACTGTACGAAGTTCATTTAAAGAAAAAAAAAAAAAGAAACGTGATACCCACATAATTAAAAAATCTGCTAATTTGCTTTTCTTATTATATCTTTGCAGAAATCGGAAACTGCATAATAAAAATTAGTCTTTTGAAAGAGCAATAGTAGGACATTTCTTAGAACCACAAAACTTTTGAGTGCTTTGGTTAAGATAACAACAGAATATAAAACTTTGCAGTGGTGCAAGATGGCGTTTTGGATGAATATACTCAGTGAACACTCGCGCAACGAGAATACCGCCACACCAAAACGTAACATACAAATTCTTTTCGAAACCAGTTTGGCCAAAGATAAACCTCGCAGTGGAAATGAGGTTTTCATTTAATCAGATCAAATCCATGAGACGTGAAGATTTAAACTGGATATGAACGACTCTATATCATTCAGCGAATGCTCAGGAAGGACGTTAAGATGAAACCACGCAAAGAACAACATCAAGATCTCATAACCGATATTATTCGGTAAATTTCTACATGAACATTGGCCAATGTTGTTAATTGAAGTTGTGTTAAGGTGCCTCAAATGGATTGGCGATGCACGCATGTGGAAGTGATCCGAAAGTTAGAAAGGATTTAGACTGTAATTCTTTCTTTTGCAAACATATCTGGTCTGAATAATAATATATTTGTTTCGCGTGGGTTACTTTTGTTTATCCAAATGTAATTTTTTTCAAACTAAACCTGAACTTCTGAATCTCCCTGTATATTCCGAGACTTTTTATAATTAGTTACAGTACCAATAATAATAATAATAATAATAATATTTGAGGTTGTTTAACGTCGTTCGTAACGACAAGTCATGTGACGGAGGGAACCTACAGCTTTACGTGTGATCCGAACCAACCAAAGGTCGTTTCATCATCCGAACGCAGAGATCACCCAGCCAACTAGTGAACATTTCCTATGTCGTAAGTAAGCTGACTAGTAGAAGGTTCGAAAAAGTTGCCAAAAACTTTTTTACGCATAGAATAGTAAATAGCTGGAATAGTTTGCCGGTAGAATTAATTAGTAGCACTTCTATAAACATGCTTAAAAATCGATTAGACGCGTATGTTGATAGATTGGGTATAGTTTAAAGTAGTAAAATTAAGGTTTTTGTGGTTCGGAACCCACGTAAAATTGTAGGTCCCCTCCGCCACCACGGAGGACACGCGCAATACACAATTACAAACGCGGTTAGGTAGACCAGCCACGAGTGGATCCTAGGGTCTTTGTTGGTCTAAAACATTATAACATTACCTATATTTAAATATACGTACGCGGGTTTGACAAAAATAAATAGACACGTTCGTTTTTTCCATAGCTTTTTATATAATAATAAAAGTCAATAAATAAGAACAGATTTATTGAATAAATATATTTAGAATCGTGTTGCTTTTCCCTTTCCATTACTTTAAAGCTGACACGCGTTCTGCCATTCCAATGATGAATTCTGCCATTTGCTCTCGAGGAAGAAAATCATCATGGTGTCTATTTACTTTTGTCAACTCTCTGTACATAAAAAAAAATTGTTTTGATAAGAGTTCTTTAAATTTTCCTTCATCTTTACACATAGCGTTTTCTGACTAAAATCTCTCTTATAACATTTTCAAAGATGACAATTTCTATATCGAAATTTCAAGAAGTGTCGGCAAAGTTTGGGGGGGGGGGGAGGGGGAGTTGAGAAGGAACTCTTGACAGTTTGAAAATAGTGTGTGTCAAATCCAAAATATCTTCGGGCAAAAGTGAAAAAAAAAAAAATAAATAAAAATATATATATTTCAAATATTTTGATATAAACATCAAAAGAAAATTATATAAAGTTATGACCGAAAAGCTCTTGAAATAAATTCATATTGAAATTCTTTACTATTCAAAACTAAGTAGAAAAAAATACTTGTACAATTTTCGGAATAAAGGTCTCAAAAAGCATTAAAAATTACTAATCAGTAATGACTGGTTTCGATTATGAAATTTTATAAACAAAAAAATAAAAATACCCAAAGAAAAACAAAACATTACCAATTAGTAATTTTTTATGTTGTTTAGGAACTTGTCTTTATGCGATAGCTGAGCAAATACTGCAATAAAGGTATAAAATTTCAAATACTAGCCTATAATATCAAAAGAGGTGCCACGCGAATACGAAACAATATGAACTGCCTTTCATGGCAAAAATTACCAACATTCATCTACAGAATACAGGGTGTCCCATAAATCAGTGTACGGGTTTTTATTTAATCCTACACTGACCTATGGAACACCCTGTTCAAGTAGGGTTTTGAGAGATATACGCAGTAACTCAGATCCATTTCTAGAACATAACAGTGCAATGTATCGTGGAGCCCACGAAAGAGCATATTCGACATGTGATGCTGTATGAGTTCCATGAAGGATCTAACACTAGTGAATCCGCAAGAAACATTCAAAGAGTTTATGGAAATTATGTGAGCGAATGGATGTGTAGGAGATAGTTTGAGAAGTTCAGAAATGGAGACTTCAGTCCGAAAGATTATCAACGAACAGGACGACCAAATGAGTTAGATGAAGAGTTGCTGAAAGCAAAAGTGGAGGAAAACCCAACGGTAACTGTAAGAGAACTTGGCCCGCAACTCGGCGTTAGCCATATAACCATTCATCGTCATTTGAAGCTGTTAGGAAAAGTAGTGAAGGTTGGAAAATGGGTTCCGCATGATTTGTCACGAGCGAATCTTCAACGTCGAATCGATATTTGCACATCACTGCATTCTCGGCAACTGCAGGCACCGTTTTTGAATCGGATCGTCACTGGGGATGAAAAATGGGTCCTCTATAACAACATTAAGCGTCGACATCAGTGGCTTAGCCGTGAAACAAAGCCTGAACCTCAGCCAAGGAATGGACCCCATCCAAAGAAAATTTTGCTATGCGTTTAGTTGGATATGTAAGGAATTATTCATTTTGAGCTTCTGCCAGATAACCAAACAATCACAGCTGAAGTCTACTGCCAACAACTCCAACGATTGAAGATGGCATTACGAGAAAAACGTCCCGCATTAATTAATCGCAAAGGTGTTCTATTCCACCAGGATAACGCGCGCCCTCACACTGCTCGAATCACCACTGCCCAATTGGAGGCATTTGGTTGGGAAAAAATGCCTCATCCACCTTATTCTCCGGACAGCGCACCTTCAGACTACCATTTATTCAGAAGTCTGCAACACCACCTAGATGGACAAAAGTTGCAATCCAGGAAAGCTATCGAAAACGAAGTGATCGCTTTTATTAACTCGAGTGGCATAAAAAAAACTTTTCTACAGGTGGGAGGAGGTTATAGAAAAAGAAGGGAATTATATTAATGATTAATTTGTCATTATGTCATTTAATTTTTGTTCTGAATGAACTAAAAAATCGAGCAGAATATATGTTACAACCTTATCTATATATTCCTCGTATTTATTTATAAATGATTTAAACCTAAAGAATTATTCCAGAATCTCAAGGGTTTATTCGAAAGCTTCTAAACTTTAAAAAAAAGGCAGTAATTTAAAAATTAAAGTGATATTCTCTGAAGTTTATTATTATTTTCTAAAAAAAAGTCTTTGGAAAAATGAAGAAAATATAAAATGTACCCATTCACAAATTTATTCTAAAAGAGCAGTTTAGCTTTTAAAATTTTCTCTCGATTATTCCAAACATGATCCTTCGTACGAGAGGATCTCCTCCATATTTCGAGTGTGAAAATATAGGTTTTTGAAAGTAATGTTTACCCTGTTTTTATACAATGGTTGTTATTTTATGTGATTTCCATGACTGACACGAGAGATTTTATACAAAATTTTATGAGTATGTGAGCATATAGTTTACTACTATTTTTAACTTAATAAAAATATAGAAGATAATATATATATATACACACAGGGTGTTCATAAAAGATCTGAACGATTTCAATCTTTATTAATGTGATAACCCAATAACGTACAAAGAAACAAGTTTGCCATGTGACTCCGCACAGCTAAAATTTTTACATACGTATTTAATAAACTTCAACATGTGCTCCATTGGTCACCCGTATAACATCCAATCGATATTCAATTTCTCGCCATGTGCGTTCAAGCATGCCGGCATCGGCCATCGCTATTGCATCCCTGATCCTGATTCGTTGTTCATGGATGTTGACAACCTTGGTCTTCTATCGCTTACACACGCTTCATGCTTCATATCTTATTTAGTATGAAAAATATTAACGAATCAAATCGTTCAGATCTTTTATGAACGCCCTGCCTAATATTATAATATCTTTGTTTTTCTTTTTCTTTCTTTTTAAGGCCTCAGAACAGGACACTCACTTTTGTTTCATTCATGTTGCAAAGTATTTGACACACACAAATTTCTATGACATCATCATCATTTTCATAAGCTTTTTTCGTGGTGTAAACTATAGGCTAGGCTGTCATCGAATTTGCCACTCATTCGTTGAGTTCAATTCTCTACGAAATTTAATTTAACAAATACTATAATCTCTCTCTCTCTCTCTCCTCTCTCTCTCTCTAACGAGTTCTTCAGTTATGTTAATAGTAGAAAGCCCATTAGAAGCATGATAGGTCTGTTAAAGGACCCCAGCGGTGTTCTGCGGACCTCCGACGCGGACATCGCTAATGTGCTTAATGAGTATTTCGCGGGAGTGTTCACCAGGGAGGACACCCGCGTCATCCCCGAGCCAGGCGTCAGGCACGAAGGTGCTGGCCTGGCTAGTGTTCGGTGTACAGCGACAGTCGTTACCGATAGAATAGACAAAGTGAGCGCGTTTAAGGCTCCTCGGCCAGACCAGTTCCTCCCCAGAGTGTTGCGGGAAGTGCGCGACCAGGTGGCTCCCCACCTGGCTACAGTCTTCAACAAATCGTTGGAGACGGGCCAGGTGCCTGGTGACTGGAGGGAAGCCAACGTGACCCCTATCTTTAAGAAAGGGGATCACGAAAGTCCAGGGAACTATCGTCCCATTAGTCTCACTTCAGTTGTAGGTAAATTATTAGAGGGGATAATAGCGGGTAGGATCGTTGACCATTTGGATTCCTACAAGCTGCTTGGGGACTCCCAACATGGGTTTAGACAGCATAGGTCGTGTCTCACCAACTTGCTCGAGTTTTTCCACGTCATGTTGAGTGAGTATAAGAGTAGGGCAATTGATATACTTTATCTCGACTTTCAGAAAGCCTTTGATAAGGTACCTCACCGCCGGCTAATGACCAAAGTGCGCACGCTGGGTATCGGTGGGAAGTAGGTAGGTGGATTGGAAACTGGCTGAAGAATAGGCGGCAGAGGGTTGTAATTAAAGGAGCTAGTTCGGGTTGGGCCTCGGTCACTAGCGGGGTTCCTCAAGGTTCCGTTTTGGGGCCACTGTTGTTTATCATTTACATAAATGATATCGACGGTGGCATCGTCAGTAGGATCGCCAAATTCGTTGATGACACGAAGCTTGGGGCCAATGTTGGGACGCCCGAAGCGATCAAGCAACTGCGTGCGGACCTACGTAGGATAGGAGAGTGGTCCGAAAAGTGGCAAATGCCGTTTGACTTGGGTAAATGCAAGTTGATGCACATTGGCTACGCCAATCCCAAGTCGAACTACTCGATGTTGGGGAGTAATATCGAGGCCACTAATTTTGAAAAGGACTTGGGTGTGCTAATTAGCAGCGACTTTAAGTTTACCAAACAGTGCGTAGAGGTGGAAAAGCCCAGAAGTTGTTGGGTTATATCAGGAGGCAATTTCGATTTCGGGACGAGGGGATTGTGCTCTCTCTGTACAATTCTCTGGTTCGGCCGCACCTGGAGTATGCTGTGCAGTTCTGGTCGCCCACCCTCAGGAAAGATATTGAGAGGCTGGAGCGAGTGCAGGCGAGGGCCACAAAGTTAATCCCTTCCGTTAGGCATATGGGCTACAATGGACGCCTACGCGCCCTGAATTTGTTTTCGCTGGAAACTCGGAGGCTGCGCGGTCAACTCATCGAGGTTTTCAAGTTCTTACGCGGGTTCAAAAATGTCGATTTTAGAAGCATGTTTAGTTTAAATGATAACCCAACTCGCAACAATGGCTGGAAGTTGGATTTGAAACGGTTTAGGACTAGTGTGTGTGGGAATTATTTTACGTATAAGATCCGTGACACGTGGAACAGGCTACCTTTAGAAGTTGTAACAGTTCTTTTGTGGATCTGTTCAAGAAAAGGTTAGACCGAATCTTGCACACTATTTGAGGGTGTATGAATTTTTCGTGGCACCCGTTGCCATTGGTACGTCCTCGGTATGGGCCGCAAGGCCTTTTAAGGTATCTTTCCTTGTAACTCTTTGTAACACTCTCTCTCTCATATATATATATATATATATATATATATATATATATATATATATATAATATATATATATATATATATATATCCGGGTGGTCCGAAAAAAATGACGCATTTTTTAAAAAATTAATATCTCAGTAACCCCCTTCCTTATCATGACAATTTTTATATGCAAGATACTTTCAAACTTCTTTTTTTGAATGCAAGAAACGGAATTCTGATATCTTTTATAGTTTTCTCGCAATTAACAAAAGTAACAACATGGGTCAAAAAAACGAATATCATGAGAAAGGAAAAATTTAATCAGAAATTTAACTAATTAATTTACAGTAAATGATCGATTGGACCACCACTCTGTTGACACACTAATCTAAGTCTTTTCTTCCACACAAAAATAATACTTCTTACTTCATTAATGCCAATTTTTGCCAAGATTCAAGTATTTTACTTTTTAATTCTGATTCGGTGAATTTTTCTCGTCGACCTCGTGTAAACCTTCTCTTTTAGTAACTCCCAAATTGAGTAGTCCATAGGATTACAATCTGGGCTTTGTGGTGGCCACTCATTTTTCGTTATTAATTTTGGTGTATTGCTAATCAGAAACGACTGTGTGGCGTAGCTTGTATGCGACGGTGCTCCATCTTGTTGAAATATGAAATCATTTTCTTGATACAGGCGACGACAATCCGGCAACAATTTTGTTCTTAAAAGTTCAATGTAATTTGCAGAATTCACCTTTGTCTTTCAGTTTCAATAAAATGAACATCTGTCTTGCCATTCCAAGAGACCCTGCAGATATCATAACCTTTTTGGAGAATCTTGACGTTTCATGATACAATCGTTTATTGAAATGTCACACTTTTACCACGCCCGTAGACAACATCATTTTGACGGTTTCGCGGAATTTCTAGAGTGAATCTTTTTCATCCGTGAAGACTATCTTTTTAATATCAACGACAGAGAAATTATCAAGTACTTTCTGCACCTTGTTTTTCTTTTATCCTTAACAGTATCACTTTTTCTAGAAGATACTATTCTTTTGAAGGCTTTAGTTTTGTGCTTTAATTATTCGGTGTACAGAAGTCTTTCCAATATTCAAATGTTTAGCAATTGTTCTTTGTGACAAATGATTCCTGGTTTATCTTCTTGAGAGCAGATTTTATCGTTGATGTAATCCACATTTCTGGAACCGAAGCTGTTTTAGGTCTACCGCTTCCTGGTTTTCTGGCAGTACTTCCCGATTCGCGAATCTTCTTTAAGAGTCTTTCCACTGCACGCCTTTTCCACTTTTTGCCGGGAAACTCTTGCAATACCTTCCAGTCTTCCATCCTTTTTCACAGTAACAATTTTTAATGAGAATACGATTTCCTTCTGACAACATCATTAAGGGTACTGACGAATTGTTAAAAATAAAAATATCCACAATTTGACTTGTTCATTCCGTAGAGTTTTGTAATAACTTGCAAAAATATCGCATGATATCGTATAAAAATGATATCGTATAAAAAACGGATATTATATTGCGATTTTTGTTTTTTGACCCATGTGTTACTTTTGTTAATTGCGAGAAAACTATAAAAGATATCAGAATTCCGTTTCTTGCATTCAAAAAAAGAAGTTTGAAAGTATCTTGCGTATAAAAATTGTCCATGATAAGGAAGGGGGTTACTGAGATATTAATTTTTAAAAAATGCGTCATTTTTTCGGACACCCGATATATAATAGGCTAATGCTGTGTCTGTCTGCCTCTCCCACCCTAAAACATGGAAACGGCTTTTTGCAAAGAAAAAAAATTGTTAAGTAAAAGTTATATAAAATTAATCGGAACCTACGGGAAAATTATAATCTATACATACATATATATATGTGAGAGAGAGAGAGAGAGAGAGAATGTTATAGGGAATCTGTGTAACTAGGAATTTTCATGTAAGGTTAAGTCGTGATATTTAGTTAGTTTTCACGAAAATATATCGCGACTTCACCTTCCCTGAACATTTTAGGGATTTCATGAAACCCTATAGTTACAGAGATTCCCTGTAACATATATAAAGCTGAAATGGATAATATTTGTTTGTTGGTGTACGCGCTCATTCCGGAAATATATTAATTAAAAATATTAAAAATTGCCCTTGTGATTATTTAAGCGTGGTATTTTTATCACGGGCTTCTGCTAGTTATTATTATTATTATTTTGCATTATGAGATTGTTACTGGTTTATCACACTTTGCAATGACACACCCGAGTCATTCTCTTTCATAATTTGTATTTCACTTAAAATGTATCACACATTACGTATTCCATACAAAAAAATTGGTGTTTTTTTCTATAATTTATATGCAGTATACATAAAAAGTCGATGAACGTTGCCAAATCTCAACAAACGGTACATGCATTTCCTTTTATAATTGTAAACTTAGAAGTGCGGCACCACGGCGATAAAAGCGCCATCTATTTTGTGGTTTTCCCGTATTACGTGGGAAATATTTGCGATTAAAGCAGCTTTAAGCAGATCATTTACTTTTGGATGGAGAGAATCTAAAAATTTTCGGTGACTAATAGTTTTGAAAAAAAAAAATTGTAAACCTGTAATAATATACTGTATGCCTATTTTTTATTTCAACAATTCACTAATCTAAAAATTTTCCTGAACCCTCGTAGTTTAAAAAAAAAATAAAAAAATTTATTATTCAAAAACTCTTCGGAGTGTCAAAAATCAAATTGTTATACAATGTACAGTACAGTATTTAACATTTTAAATTTTCTAACAAATTAATTGTACAGTTCTTGAGGATGACTGGCGAATTCAGTCGAAAAGTTGGAAAAGAAATTTCACAGGAATAAGAATGGGCAACAATAACGGTCTTCATCAACACAGGAATCTTTTGGAAGGTTTCCAAAAGATATAATAATAATAATTAGTGATGTACCGATTCCAAATTTAGCCGATGGCCGATTCATGAAAATCTGCCGATACCGATGCCGATTTTTTGCCTAGATTTAAAAAAATCAATTGCCTTCATTAAATTTTACTAATCTAATATGAAAACTTTCAGTTTCATATTTTTAAATTTCATATTTGTTAAAGCTTTTCCTTAGCTCACTCCACAATATAAAGCACCAGAATTTGTTACTCATATACCAAAGTTAAAACGTAAAAAAGTTTTTATTCCTCAGTAAAATAAAATAATTTTATTTTAGTTTTATAAATTGAATACCAATATTTAGAGTAATTGGTTTTCCTTTGTTGAAGGTATTTTCTTTCTTCAACAGTGTAAACAAAAACAAATTTTTTTCATTAAAATTTCAAGTCCCTGATACCCAATTTGAATTAAATAATGGATATATAATTTGGGTTTATAAAATTATTAAAATACTTAAAGAAAGTCAACATAATAAGATGGTTTAATATGATTATATAAATTATAAAGTACTTAATATAGAATTATTATTAATATGGAGTATAAGATTACAATAGTTATAAATTTAGAGATTAGCTAGTTAGAGAAAATGTAAATTTATGGCCAACTTAACTTATTGAGCTTTCACTTTTTCTTGAATGCAAAATATTTTTATATAATTACACTTTGAAATGAGTATAAATTATCATAAGTAGTGTTTTTGTATGTTCAATTTTCAATAAATATAGATTTTGTTTTGTAATGGAAATTTTAAAATTTCAAAGAATCGGTAAGAGAATCGGCTAAATTTAGCCGATGCCTCCGAAATTTTATTTTTTCCCTTCATATTTGTCGAAGCTAAATAGCATCAAATCGCTCCTTGACAGACCTTACAAAATTTCTTCCAGCCATAGACTCCAGGATTTAGAGTTTAAATTCTTTTTAAGTTATTTCTTTAATGAAATATTTGATTGAAAAGCATATTTTTAACATTTTAATTAATTTACGTAATCTCTTTTTTCACTACCAACAGTCCCCAAAAATATTAAATATGTTAAACTGCCGTACTTGGGGTATGCCTCTTATAAAATAGAGAAGGAACTTAATTCTTTTAAATGGTCTTTACCCTCAGGTTTTTCTCTAAGTTTATATTTATTACTAGTAATTTTTTATTGGGTCATTTTTTAAACATAGAGAGCCACTCCCTCGTGATCTGTGGTCTTGTATTATTTATGAATACGTTTGTCCTGCGTGCAACGCTCTGTATATTGGCAGCACTGTCCGCCAATTTAAAACGCGAACACACAAAGATATGGGACTGAACTTTCGTACCAACCGTCGCGTCGTTTAGTTACTTTCTCATTCAGATATAAAAACCTATTGTGTGAACACTGATCAAGTGATCATGTCTTAATTGCATGCTTCCGATTTTAAAATTCTCGACACTGTTTTAAATACTGGAGACTTAAGATTCCTTGAGTCATTGTATATTTATAAGCATAAACCTGATCTTAATGAATACACTTGTGTTGCGAGCTTAAATACTGTACGTTAGTGATATACATACAAGATGCTTCAAAAACATGTTACCATTCAGTATGTGTTGCTTCAAAAAATATATTTCAATACTGTGTATTTATTGTTTATATATTTATGGCTTTCAACATGCTCGCCATGAGTACCAACACAAGTTCTGAATCGTCAAAAATGCTTCGTTAACTGCTTTGAGACATTTCCCTCGGAATATTAGCGCCATATAAGTGGTAACATTTTTTTAAGCACCCTGTATATACAAAAAGGAGAAGTACTTCGGGGTGGATGTTAGGCAGGAGACAGGGAGTGCTGGAACTCCCGTTTCTTCCGTCACTGTCCTCCTTAGCTGATCTTTTTCCGTGTCTCATCTACCCTGTGAGCAGTCCAGCATGCTCTCAAACACACACTTCTCCCTCTATTCCTCATTACACATACATGCATCTTACACAATCTTTTCAAAATTAAAAAAACAACAAAATGGCACTGTTTTCAAGAGCCTCGGAGTTCCCTGAGGAGGGAACCATAAATGTCTCCATTTCTGTGTCTTGATTTCGGTTCTCTTCCTTCTCTTTCTATTAGGGGGAGGGGTATTTTTGCGGGGCTTCGCCCTTCACCCGTCCTTCATACATAAAAAAATAATGATAATAGTAATTGAGTTTTGAACAAATATTCAGGATCAACCTGTGTTCGACTCCTTTGCAGCATCCCGCTTCATTTGAGGGATTTTAACAGTACCCATTCATCTACCAACCAAGGAAGGATGGACTGCTATGGGAGCTGCGCGCCGCCTGCCCGCGACGGGAATCGAACCTGAGATCGATGGATTCATAGTCAGTGATGCTAACCACTGCACCATATATATATATATATATATATATATATATATATATATATATATATATATATATATATGCAGTAAAATCACAGAATAACACGTGATCTTATTAATAAGCAAACAACCACAGGGAAAAGGAAAAAGAAACACGAAATCCGAGCGCTTTCGTGATATATTCACCTTACTTGTTTTTCCCTGAAGATGTGAATATATCACGAAAGCGCTCGGATTTCGTGCTTCTTTTTCCTTTTCCCTGTGGTTGTTTGCTTTTATATATATATATATATATATATATATATATATATACAGTATATAATTACTTTAATTTACTTTCAATTCTGGCCCATCACAAACCTGTAAAGAGGTGGCATCATCACTCTCTTGAGATGGAACTGGGGTCTCTTCACATTTTGGAAATATCTGCTGCGAGTTGATGACTATTTCCTTGGCGAAAGTCAGACCCATCACTTCATCTTCTTCCCTTCCATATCTGTAGGTCAGAACCAGTTGAATGAAGACTCGCTGGTCACCTAAATCTTCCGTTTCAATGACGATAACGCCATCTGGTGACAAAAGTTTACATTTAGACTCATACTGACGAAGACGCCATCTGTATTCAAATTATTAACCTCCTTTCCTACACACCATTTTCAAGGATACACACGTTCTTTTTTTAATGGATTTCTACCCTGAGATAACAAGACGCGTTCCCTACAGTCTAATGCGAAGAATTCAAACCTCCGACAATTCAATTGTCCAAGTTATTCATCAGTCCTGCTTTATGTCTTATTGATTATGGACTTCTTGGTATGAAAGTGTTTGTCTATTGTTCCACTTAACACCTACATTGGCTTTTTCATAACATGTACTTTATTTTTATTGTTTAGTATTAACTTTGGGTAGTTGTTATTATTATTAATTTTATTACTACTCGTTTCTTTACTTGTATTATTGTTATTTCTCTTTTAGTCCTAATTTTTTTTTAGTCTTTAAATTTACTCTTTAATTAAGTATTTGTTTTTTAGTCCTAATTTCTTTTAGTCTTTAAATTTATTCTTTAATTAGTTGTATCACTTATTAGCCTCATGAATATTGTACTTTTTTATGGTATTTGTCTCCTGCCAATAAATGTTATCAATCATTATCATAATTATCATCATTATTATGGATTTCTAGCACAAAATATGGTAGGAATCTTACGTAGCCTGATTAACATAGCCTAACTTTTACTTAAACAGTTATGATAACGTGAGCTTCTTGTCTGTGCATTACAGCATTTTTTATTTACATAAATAACCTCAAGTTCAATGGATAGAGTGGCTATTTACATTTTTCAATCTTTGGAGCAAGTGTAGTTTACGTCCCCGTGACGCAAAAGCGGACACAAACTACAATCGGTCAAAGTTGGGGAACGTAAATTACACTAGGATCTTTAGGAGACATTTTTTAAATGAATTCATCAAATAAAACGTTAAACCTAACGAAAATATTACGACTTAACCTAATCAATCGTCAATTTATATATATATATTAGTGGTGGACCGGATATCCGCGTCCGCATCATTTTAAACATCCGCATCCGCACTTCTGACTGCGGATGTTATGCGGATATTACCTCTAAATTATGCAATTTACGAATAAATTAGCTTATAAAGTAGCTTATAAGGCCCAGTCATGCACATTTCATGTAAAGTATTAATTATTAATGAACAAACAAATATATAAACCTCAAAATATAAATAGCTGGTAACACAGAAAATTTAATGAAACTTGTTTCACTGAATTTTCTGTGGCTGAAACTCTTGAGAAAGTTATTATTTTTATCATAATGAAAACATTAATATTAATTTTAATTCTTATGCATTGCCTCCCATAATAGTAATATCACGAAATTTGAAAAATTATGTCATATATTCATAATTCTATATTATATTGATAGATTAACTGAATATCCGCATCCGCGGATATTGAAATTAAAGATCCGCAGATGTTGAAAAAACTGACATCTGGTCCACATTAATATATATATATATATATATATATATATATTGACGATTGGGTAGGTTAAGTCGTAATATTTTCGTTAATTTTAACGTTTTATTTGATTCGGTATACGCGGACAAAGTTGGGGAACGCAAACTACACTAGGATAATGTAGGGAAACGTTAACTACAGTAGGCACCACAGGGGGACGTAAACTACACTTGCTCCAAAACTTTTCTTACGCAATACACCTTTTGTGGTTCGATTTAAGAACGTACAGATATTGTGTGAACTCATACCTTCGAAGCTTGACTCTAGAAATAAGTTTATCATTCGGTTATTGACCCTGCCATTAAACTCACCTACTGGGTCCACATGGGTCAAATGGTCAATGAAATCGCGCTGTCCAACATAGAGGGAGATTTTACCATCAGGGGACAGTTTCCTGAAGACGTGGAGAGTGAGCACCATTTTAGCCTTTCCTGAAGCGAGAAAATGCGATAAGAGTTAGTGCGTTAAAGAAAAGTTAATGCAAGGATAAATTTAAAATGACAGTTTTAAAGACTTTATTTTTATCAGAGAATAGTGCTTCCAGACTTTATGAAAGGCCGCATAGCCTAACTACATTCATTTCGTGCAGAGTAACTTTTTTCAGTACCAACGTCCAGTCCCGTTTTCAAAAAGTGTAGCAACGACCACTCCAGTCTACTACATGAAAGGTTTTCATACTGGTACACTGGTAACTTGGAGAGTGAATTTTACAAAGGTGGAGCCGCCCCCACCACACGCGTGTAACGCTCTGTCATAACGTTTTATTTTAAATTAGTCCTCAAAAATGACCTTGACTGCCAGTTATTAACGGAGTGTAGTTATACAGTATATATTTGGTTTATAACAAAATATAAAGAGTTTCCAATCATATACGAGTGCTGAGTTTGTATTTCAAGAATATTTTAAAATTCTTAGCTTTAACTGGGTGATTTAGATTGAAAAACATAAGGCTATACAGAAGAAATTAACAATTCTATTTAAGAAGTTCTACCTCAGAGTGACATCAGATGACTTTACCACAGGTCATACTACTGCTCAGTGTTCCACAATCTGAACACTTTAAAGTAATAAAGGAACTAAGATTTTTGGATCACCTGAAGATCAGGGCCCCCAGCCTTCGTTAGTTAGCCTTATAAGGCTAACTAACGAAAATATCACGACTTAACCTAACCAATCGTCAAGGGCGTACAGATGACCTAACGATTGGTTCGTTAAGTCGTGATATTTTCGTTAGCCTTATAAGGCTAACTAACGAAGACTGGGGGCCCTGATCTTCAGATGATCCGATTTTTATCCAAAAATTTAGAGCTAACGCGGTACTTGTAGGTTATCTCCCCACCACCAATTTTGACAGAATATTTTCATTAAAACTAACGAAAATATCACGACTTAACCTAACCAATTATATTAATTATCAAGGGCGTACAGTTGACCTATTATTAATTATAACATTGTTTGTTTCTGGAATAGTATTTACTATTTACTAATAGATCAACTGTACGCCCTTGATAATAATTGGTTAGGTTAAGTCGTGATATTTTCGTTAGTTTTAACGAAAATATTCTGTCAAAATTGGTGGTGGGGTGGGGGTGGGGTGGGGGGTGGGGGGGATAACCTACAAGTACCGCTAATGCTTCCATTCTATAATAGGTAGAATAATTTTCAAATCTGAACAGTATAAGCTGAACTGAAAAGATTTTTAATCGTTATACTGTACTGTATTTTTAGATTGATAACGATAACAGCAGATTGTCGAAGGCTGTGAAAAGTAACATTTTGTAATTGAAGTGGTTAGACTTTTTGTTAAAATACCACTTTTAGAACCAGGGTTATGAACTATAATGATAAACTATAAACTAGTTATAAACTATAATCTTTGAGACGGGGGCTTTAACGGATCTCCCATTGGAGTCCACTCCAGGGAGAAAAGGGATCACCTGAAGATCAGGGTCCCCAGCCTTCTTTAGTTAGCATTATAAGGCTAACTAATGAAAATATCACGACCTAACCTAACCAATCGTTAGGAACTGTTCGCCATTGACGATTGGTTAGGTTAGTTAGGTTGTGATATTTTCGTTAGTTAGCCTTATAAAGCTAACTAAAGAAGGGGGGCCCTGATCAGGGATCCGAGAAAAGTATAGTAATTGACTCCAAAAAGCGCATAAAAATTTGGTGCTACTGTAGTATGCGGTCTACCTACGATTCGGCGGTCTACCTTTTAATTAAGCTTCTTATCTTATTATTAGGTTAATTGTACGCCCTTGACGATTGGTTAGGTTAAGTCGTGATATTTTCGTTAAAAATAACGAAAATATCACGACTTAACCTAACCAATCATCAAGGGCGTACTGTAGTATGCGGTCTACCGTTAAGTATGCGGTAGTAGTATGTTTAACTTCTTTAATAATTCCTTAATTGTGTAAATTAAAACTTAACGGTAGACCGCATACTACAGTAGAAACTTAACGGTAGACCGCATACTACAGTAGCACCAAAATTTTTCCACCTACACTACTCTGAGACCTTGATAATTACTGAACTATACACAATTTTAGTTACAGTCCCAGCAAAAAAAAAAAATAGTTTCAGAAAACAGTTCGCCTACAAACAAAATCTCAAAAAAAATTTACTAATCAGTAATGACATTTTATTAGTCACCAAAATAAATAATTGTCCAAAGAAAAATACACAATTACAAACTACTTATTTTTATGTTTTTCAGACATCTTGTGTTTTTAGGTGAATTTTTTCCCGAAACTTTACATTCGCTATAAACGTATTGTAAAGAACCATTGTTTAGATGGGGCTTTCACGCAAGACAATCACGGACGATGAAACTGAAAGGCGTCCTAAAAAAGTGTTTCCGTTATGAAAGGATCCTTCGCTCGAAAAATTTTTGGAGCCGAAAACTACATTTATTTAAATTTTAAATATATCATGCCTTCCATATTATACAATAGAGGTAATTAGTGATGTTTTGTAAAAATAGATACTTGTGGTTTTTTTTTGGGGGGGGGGATATGGGGAATGAAACTTGAAACTTACGAAAATTTTACTAATGAAATAGTTTTTCTTTTTAGTTAGAATAAATAACATTGGATGAGTATTTTATTAAAAAAGAATGTTTTATTTAATAACTGGGTGAGTATTGTCTACATTTTAACCTCACTTTTTAGCTAAATAACATTAGACCTTGTGGACGAGGTAAAGTGCAAAGCTAGGCTACGGCCTAGTAGGCCTAGATCAGGACCAGGGAGAGGGAAGCACGAGATGTCAAAACACCAGAGCCCAGGCTGGAAGATGGAGAAGCAAGCGGGTGATCGAGCTAAAGGGGCCCAGAGTCAAAAGTAGTACCAGGGTCCATGATTCCTCTCCCGGGCCTTGGCCTAAATACCAGTATGATCTTCAAAATGAGTAATCGTGTGACTATCTGTCCTGTATTTCATAGACCCGAGTTTACATCCATCAAGTGTGAAAAGAAATTCCTTATATAAAGATAAGTTACAAAACATAATAGCAATGCCTCCGTTAGGCGCCCACGGAGCCCCCCCCCCCCCCGACACACATTGGCCGCCAATTTGTTCATATTGTAGGAATTCCTCCCTCGAGTCCATTGTCGTTTCAGATGCTGCCCAGTCTTCTATAGTTTCCATTTCATTATTTGATTTCCTCCAAAGGTTGTATGCTTCCACACAAAGGTGGGACATTGTGAAGCAACACACTGAAATTTCGGTGAAAGGATTATCCCAAACAAGATAGGAATGAAAAATTGAAACTGTTAAGGTTGTACGCTATCAGTTGCAGAATATCAAGGCTGCTCTCTCTAATGGGAGAGAAAAGACCCAAGATGCTATACCGAAGTTATGGCTCTTGTTAAGGAAGTAGGTATATTTCGTTTTTTTGTATGCCTTGTCATTGGGTACGATATCCTAGCACAATTTAACCGTGTCAGCGAGGTTTTGCAACCTAACGACACGCAGTTGGAAGCTGCACTGAACTTGATTCAGGCGTGTAATACTCAACTGCTTGCTTAGCGTGGGCCTGGATATGATGAAGCCATTGAGAATCGCAAAAGCCTGGCGCTTGCAGTAGATGCAGAACCTACGCTTGGTGACAGTCGCGTGCGGTGCAAAAATCGATATTTTTCATAAGAGGCCGTAGATGAAACAGTTACAGATCCGAAGGATAAATTCAAAGATGACTTTTTCCTGAGGGTTACTGATGTTTGCACAACCACGCTTGAGGAAATATTCGAACAAATGGAAACAGCTTTGCGGCCTTTCAGCTTCTTATTTGACGTTTAAGCGGCCAAATACATTAGTAATAGCGACCTTAGAAGGAACTCTGATGACCCGCATATCCTGCTCTTTGATTCATCTTCTGGCGCTATTAACCCTACCGAGTTTTGAGGAATTAAAGTTTTTGCGCCATTCGGTGCCTGAGAGAAATTCTCCACTTGAAACCCTGAGCCATCTGACTGAAAATTACCTTACCGATATTTATCCTAGCATAGTCGTGGCTCTGAGGATATTGCTGACAATGCCGGTTACCAACACTTCAGCAAAACGCTCATTCTCAAAACTGAAGCTCATCAAAATTTATTGACGTCCCACAATGTCTCAGAATAGGCTGTCAAATTTGGCTATCATCTCCAATGAAAAAACAATTAGGGAGAAAACTAAGTTATGCGGACATTACGGACGATTTTTTGCCTTGAAAAAGTAGAAATAAATGTGGAAGAGAAGTGTCGCTGAAGAAACGTAGAAGAATATGCAGAAAAGAACAGAAAATGCAGAAGTATAACTGATTATTTTGTCTCGATACTGATTATGTTAATTATTCGTTACAAAATAAATTTTGTTACTCAAAATTGATGTCCGCACTCGATTGATCTGCTCAAAGATAGGGGTCCCCACACGAGGTCTCGCAGGGTGCCCCCCCCCCTGCATACAAAGCGGAGGCCCTGCGTAATATGTCTAATAACGGATGTTATTGGGAGCTGATTCAATTACGTAACAGTTTATAAATAAAACTATTTTACAGAAATTAATGAGACAGAAAAACTCTTAAATGGCGACTTCCCACGACTGTGCTAGAACTGTACATCACAAGAACTATTTATTGTCTTGGAAACATGATGTAATTATTTTTCTTTTCTGTAAAATGATGTAATTAATTTAACTTTTCAGTTCCACCTTTCGATTTAAATTTCTCAAAAAACGATTATCACTTCATCAATTGAATAAAGACGTTATTATCACAGACATCTTAATTATATATATATATATATATATATATATATATATATACGTTTGGGTAACTTACGAAACCGCTATATTTTCACATTTTCAGTTATGGGTGGGAACATTTAAAATAATCTAAATAACGTAATTAATTTAACCGAACATAACCTAACCTAATTGTATCCTCTTTTTATATTAATAATCTAAAAATGTTTCAAGCTATGGCAACACCGCTAATGTCGCTAGCCGCACGTTGTCATAATGAGCTCTTTGCGAATCCTAAAGATTGTCGCAGTTTCATAAGGTAGCCAATAACACACACACACACACGAGAGTATATCCTCACATATCTTAAATTTATGGGAACGATATGTGACGTGATCTAAAATCTGTTTTGTAATCGAGTAGGCATATAGACCTATTGCAGTTCTGTTTCACATACGACTGGCAAAATTTTAAGCCTATTTAAATTTAATGCGCTTCATACATCCATTTTTGAACATCCGAAAGAAGAGTCTTCAAGAATAACTTCGTAATTTCTGTTTACCTTATAGAATTATTAAATCAGTAACATCTACAGCGAGGTCCATAAATTTACTGATTTCTGCACTCATTATCAAATTACCAATTTTATGGAAACCCCTCTGTTGCCCATAACCATTACAGACCAAGCGTTTCCATCTGGGCATCGCTTAGTTTTTATTAATGGACTCAGTTTTACTTAACTTCAACTTAAGCATTATCGTTTTAGGGGAAATGTTAGATAATATTTAGTTACACGCAAATTCCACAACTTTGGATAATGAGTCAAGATTACGAAACTTACATCGTTTTGCGAACATAACTAACTTATTACTGTTTAATCAATCACTTTCGACTCGTAATGACTGAAATATATAAG
Source organism: Bathynomus jamesi (assembly GCA_023014485.1). NCBI lineage: Eukaryota > Metazoa > Arthropoda > Malacostraca > Isopoda > Cirolanidae > Bathynomus > Bathynomus jamesi. The sequence goes on from JAJOZX010001996.1 coordinate 434,784, forward strand.
GCCATAAAAATTCTTTCGACTCCGCGTCCAGAACTAAAACATCTCAAATCATCAAAAAGCAAATTAATGCAAAGACTTAATCTATCAGGATTGTCTGGGATCATCACGCAGTATGACGGAATTATCCCGCGTTTATATCGTTGTTGGTGCTTTCATTTCCATTTCTAAGCAAAGCTCATATTACACGGCCGTTTGACTCCGGAACGGCGGCTCCAAGGGCTCAGCTACCGCTCTAAGTTTACTTCGGAGCTGATAAAGACCCAGTTCCAGAGTAACTTCAGCAATCCTCGCTCCAGTTCCGAGTTTTGGAGCTGGCTCCTACGTCCGGAGCCGGAAAATTGCCAATCCTAATACAAAATTTATTAAAAAAGAAGGAAAACAAATTATGAAAGCAAAATGTTGATCGGCTTCAAGACCAAATTTCCATTATCTATTTTTAAAGCTTCATGCACGGCTTAATGCGAAAAGTCTTAAATTAAAAGACAAAAAAGTGCGGGGATCGGAGCTTCACACCTTTGTTACAAAATCGCAGATATATACGAGTATTGTTTGAGAGAGAGAGAGAGAGAGAGAGAGAGAGAGAGAGAGAGAATTTCTCTGATCTTAAGGCGAAAACTTCATCGTTAAGAGAATTTAATCCTTAAAACAAATTCATTTTTCAAAAACTTTTATTCCGAAATTTTTCCTTTTAGACAAAAAAAAAAATTCCATTAAACAACGGAATACTACGAAATACCCTTTTCATAACTTTAATCCAACACGCGAGACTTTCTCGCATCTTCTAAAATCTCACTTCCCATCCACAATTAACCCTTTACGGCCGCAATTTTGCGTAGGGTTAAGTTACGATTGCGCGTATTTGAAACGTTACCAATTTGTACCAGTTGTCCTGAAAGGGTTTTAAAGGGCTACGTCGTGGCTATATAAATACGCCGCTTCCCTAATTTCAAGGCAGTTAAGCGACACCGAGCCTGGTTTGTAGTTGGATGGGAGACCATCCTCCGCGTCCAGATGACGTAGCGACCCGCGATTCGAATCCTCTCCCGTCATATAACTTTAGGCGTTTCGAAAGAAATTGAACAACCCCATCAAACACCACCACCTCCAAACAACACGAACGGCAAAATTACTCTCGCATTCTTCAAAAAGAAGCAAATTCTCTTCCTTAATTAATCAAAGTTGGAGAGACAACAACCCCCCCCCCCCCATAAAAAAAAAGTAAACAAAAATAATTGAATTTACCATTTTTTCAAATTAATTAAAAATCACTGAAAGAAAAATGATGTTCTCAATATGAAATTAATTTTAAAGCCGAACTGAAAAATTTGAAATTAATTAATAACTCAGTTTAATAAATTATACCTACAATTTATTTAGGTTTTTGTATAAACTCAATAAATAATAATAATAATAATATTATTATTATATACAGTATATAAAAAAAGGCGTAAAAAGTAATTTTTCTCTCCGAAACAATAATTGTAAATTTTTACCAAATTAATAATTCAATTTTGAGTGATAATTTTGACCATGTGACCAAAACTTTGTTAACAAATTTTTACTTTTTATTCACTAAAAATATAATAAAACAACTTCTGCTATATTTTTTTTTATTTTTTTTATTTATAAAACTTGGCTATTAATTTAATTGGTACTTACGTATTATCGGGACTACCAAACTGTTTATTATGTATTTTTGCTCTCGTCATTTTCGTTTAAACTAACGAAAATACCACAACTTAACTTAACCAATCATCGAGGGCGTACAGTTGACCTAACCGGGCATTCAATGAGTGTTTATCATATTTATCTTATGTATATCATATCATATTATATTATATTATCCACAATGAATAAAATCGCTTAAAGCGGAAAATGTGTTTTTCGTAGGTAGTTCCGATAATACTAGATGAAGACAAAGCACTGCATGTTTTTATCAATTACGGCGTTATTCTCTCATCCTTAACTTGCCCGAAATGTGACAGTGAGTGCCTAATACGAAAAGATCAGAAGATATTTAGGTGAAATAACCAATATTAACCTGTTGGGTTAATTGAATGCCCGGTTAGGTCAACTGAATGCCCGGTTAGGTCAACTGTACGCCCTTGATGATTGGTTAGGTTAAGTTGTGATATTTTCGTTAGTTTACACGAAAATGACGAGAGCAAAAATATGTAATAAACAGTTCAGTTTGGTAGTCCCGATAATACGTAAGTACCATTTAATTTTGTCATTATAATTAATTTTTTCAATTTTGTATATCAAATGTATAAATGGTCTACGTCATGACCACTTTGCAACACCGCTTTACGTTCGATCAGCGAGGTTAAGCGTTGTGAGTATGTAGTAGTTGGGTCGGTTCGGCGTTTGGATGATATACCGACACCCGTAAGTGGTTCGGATCCACGTAAAGCCGTAGGTCCCCTCCATTGCGAGACCTTTGCCATTACGATGATGGTTGAACGACCCCGAACGTTATGACTTGCGAAATAATAAAAAATATGAAAATTCGGAAATTTAAGCTATAGTTTCCTTCGATCATATGACCCCCTAATCGCTGGTACCTGGGGCTAAAACATATAGCTAACAACAGCAACAATAATTTTAAATAAGCAATTTTGCCCCTGTGGGCAAGAAGGGTATCCGCAATTCAGAAACAAATAGCAGACTGATATTTAAACACAATTATAATTGTTAATTTGAACGTGAACTAAGCTTCCACGAGGACGCGAAGTTGATGATTATGGATTATATCCGAAGAACAAATTGTTCCACAAATATCCACACGTGGAGGTTCGCGCGTGGCATTTCGGCAATACCCCTTCCCTTCATTCGTATATGTTTAGTAAGAGGGTCTGAAAGTATTTAAATCAAATGACAGCGAATTTTCATCATCATCATTAGTGTAAATGTCCACTAAAGTACTCTTCCATAGAAAAAACCTTATTGATGAAGCGCCTTTTAAGCATCTGTATTGTGTTGAACGAAGTTTGTACACTGTGAAATATTATCAAATATATGAACATTAGCTTCAGATAAATTTATTTACATGCTTGTCGTTTTCTTATAGTGTTTTTCTAATAATTAAGCCAATGTCAAGCTCTCATACTCCGAAATTGTGTAGAAAGAAAACCTCGTAAATAGTTTTCTGGTCGAATATTACCTCAAATTATACTTTCAGCCTTAATATACAGCTTATATACTGGACCTTATTAGAGGTAGAGCTCTCCAAGTAATAAGAAAAAAGATACTCTGCATATATATATATATATATATATATAATATATATATATATATATATATACGTAAAGAACGACGCTTGTATAGGAGAACATTCCGCGCAAGATGAGGAGGGAGAACGAACAAATGAAAAAAATGAGGTAACCACCCGGGAATCGAACCCGGGATCTTCCGATTGCCGGTCAGATATGATAACCACTACACCATGGTCCTCACTCGATCAGAAGTCGTAATTCTCCTACATACGCCCCGAGGGGGGCACCTCCCACATGCCGCACCTACATATACATTTCAACTGCAAAGAACACGCAGTATAATTAACGTAAAGAACGACGCTTGTATAGGAGAACATTCCGCTTTCATTTGTTCGTTCTCCCTCCTCATCTTGCGTGGAATGTTCTCCTATACAAGCGTCGTTCTTTACGTTAATTATACTGCGTGTTCTTTGCAGTTGAAATATAATATATATATATATATTATATATATATATATATATTATATATATATATATATATATATATGGAAGAGAGAGAGAGAAAGTTACAAGGAAAAGTAGTACCTCAAAAAGCCTTGCAGTCCATACCGAGGAGGTACCAATGGCAACGGGTGCCACGGAAAATTTCCTACATCATCAAATAGTGTGCAAGATTCGGTTTAACCTTTTCTTGAACAGATCCACAGAAGAACTGTTCACAACTTCTGAAGGTAACCTGTTCCACGTGTCACAGATCTTATACATAAAGTAATTCCCACACACACTAGTCCTAAACCGTTTCAAATCCAACTTCCAACCATTGTTGCGAGTTGGGTTATCATTTAAACTAAACATGCTTCTAAAATCGACATTGTTGAACCCGCGTAAGAACTTGAAAACTTCGATGAGTTGACCGCGCAGCCTCCGAATTTCCAGCGAAAACAAATTCAGGGCGCATAAGCGTCGATTGTAGCCCATATGCCTAACGGAAGGGATTAACTTTGTGGCCCTCGCCTGCACTCGCTCAAGCCTCTCAATATTTTTCCTGAGGGTGGGCGACCAGAACTGCACAGCATACTCCAGGTGCGGCCAAACCAGAGAATTATACAGAGAGAGCACAATCTCCTTGTTCCGAAATCGAAATTGCCTCCTGATATAACCCAACAACTTCTGGGCTTTCTTTTCCACCTCTACGCACTGTTTGGTAAACTTAAGGTCGCTGCTAATTAGCACACCCAAGTCCTTTTCCAAATCAGTCGCCTCGATATTACTCCCCAGCATGGAGTAGTCCGACTTGGGATTGGCGTAGCCAACGTGCATCACTTTGCATTTACCCAAGTTAAACAGCACTTGCTATTTTTCGGACCACTCTCCTATCCTACGTAGGTCCGCACGGAGTTGCTCGATCGCCTCGGGCGTCCCAACATTGGCCCCAAGCTTCGTGTCATCAGTGAATTTGGCGATCCTACTGACGAGGCCACCGCCGATATCATTTATGTAAATGATAAACAACAGCGGCCCCAAAACGGAACCCTGAGGAACCCCGCTAGTGACGAGGCCCAACCCGAACTAGCTCCTTTAATTACAACCCTCTGCCGCCTATTCTTCAGCCAGTTTTCAATCCACCTACCCATTAGCCGGCGGTGAGGTACCTTATCAAAGGCTTTCTGAAAGTCGAGATAAAGTATATCAATTGCCCTTCTCTTATACTCACTCAACATGACGTGGAAAAACTCGAGCAAGTTGGTGAGATAAGACCTATGCCGTCTAAACCCATGTTGGCAGTCCCCAAGCAGCTTGTAGGAATCCAAATGGTCAACGATCCTATCCGCTATTATCCCCTCTAATTTACCTACAACCGAAGTGAGACTAATGGGACGATACTTCCCTGGACTTTCGTGATCCCCTTTCTTAAAGATAGGGGTCACGTTGGCTTCCCTCCAGTCACCAGGCACCTGGCCCGTCTCCAACGATTTGTTGAAGACTGTGGCCAGGTGGGGAGCCACCTGTTCGCGCACTTCCCGCAACACTCTGGGGAGGAACTGGTCTGGCCGAGGAGCCTTAAACGCGCTCAGTTTGTCTATTCTATCAGCAACGACTGTCGCGGTATACCGAACACTATCCAGGCCAGCACCTTCGTGCCTGACGCCTGGCTCGGGGATGACGCGGGTGTCCTCCCTGGTGAACACTCCCGCGAAGTACTCATTCAGCACATTAGCGATGTCCACAGAACACATGCTTCTAATGGGCTTTCTACTATTAACATAACTGAAGAACTCAAAGAGAGAGAGAGAGAGAGAGAGAGAGAGAGAGAGAGAGAGAGAGAGAGAGAGAGAGAGAGAGAGAGAGAGAGAGACTATGAACGAAATAAGCTGCTCTTTGAAATAATACTGTCAGCCATTATTTCAAATTATAACTAACTAATGCTTCCTAAAACCTTCCTGAAACGGTCTTCATTTATTTAAACGATATGAAATAATACTCCATCCCACGTACATTAATTTCTCATAAACATCACAATCCACTTAACACGAAATCTAAAAGCAAACATAAATTAAAGAAAAGAGAGAGAGAGAGAGAGAGAGAGAGAGAGAGAGAGAGGAGAGAGAGAGAACAAATTGAAGCACGGCACCAGAGTTATATCTAAGTTTGATTAAGACTAAAGTTGACCTTAATTTCGATGCAAATTCATGAGTTATGAAATTTAGTGACACAAGAGCCACTTAATTTCCACATCCGTTACAAATTAAAACTTTGAAACGAACAGCTATTAGAAGCGAGTTAAATGTAGGTCTGTGTGTGTGTGTGTAGAAATAAGAGTCAGAATAAAAAGTATTTTCGTGGTAATAATAATCAATGGGATTCGAACCCTCGACATCATTATCTTTACTTCGCCTAAAAATAAAAGGTTCTATCAAAGCCTACTTTTATCTAATTGGCCCATTATCGCATTAATAACAATTTCATACAAACGATTGTGAACAGAAATCTTTAAGCTAGAGAGCCCTTAACATTTACTTTAAACTCACGAGGCACTTAGATTTTTAATGCAACTTCACAAATTTAGTTGATGGCTGTGGTATTTTTGTAAATTTGTTCTCAATAGCTTTTCCTCGGTTTTGTAAAAGAGTATGAAAATTTGTACAAGCGTACCGTGACTGCGTGACCTGGCTAGATTTTGTTTCGTAGTTTAAAGACATTCGCATTTTTTCAGCATTCCAAATACCATAAACCCAATAAAAACAGTGCTAAACTGTGGGTTGCAACGGAATTACTGAAAGGCTTCATTAGACATTCCTCTTATTCAATTATATCCATTGGATGTGAATTATATTATTTCCTTGATCCATGTCAAGCCTCCCTTTACATCAACGGTTGTAAGCAAAGATTTTTACCTCGTTAAGCCACACATCCATTCTAGACCACTTTATGCAAACAATGATGCGATGTTCGCAATGACCGCTAACGTTATCCGCGATATCTATACAAGCTGCTTTAAGCATGGATAGGATACCAGGTAGTGAACAACGACAGTGTTCATTCCTATTCTCTGTAATAGTTGGCAGTCACAGCTAATTTTTTTCTTTTTTTCCTTTTTTAGTATTCGTCCGACGAAAATTTGCGGTGACATAAAATGTGCTACTTCCAAGTTCGAAATTTTGAGCTATCTGCCTCTCATTGAGACCACAGTCAATAAATGTTTGTCTAATTACGCGACCATCGTAAATGGTGATATACGACGAGCACAAACTGTACGAAGCTTCTTTCACACACTATGAATTATTATTTGAACGAACGAAACGTCCTATTTATAATCTAACTTTATCTATGCTTTGCTGTTCCAAGTATTTGTTTTATTTTCATAGGTGTGTGTGTGTGTGTGTGTGTGTGTGTGTGTGTGTGTGTAAACGCAAAATAATAATTAAACCTGTTATTTAAAAAATAATTCCACTTTTACGCGGCGGCGAAATCCATTAGATAAAGGATGGCTATAAACACTCGCTGAGAACTTTCCACGGTGAAATGCAGCGCGTACCTGTTTTAGTAATTAATGTGAGGTCAGCTGTAGCCATCTGACACACGTGTGCAACGCAATTTTCGGGTGAAATGGAGTTATAGTCGACTTGGGAGCAACATTATTATGCAACATCTTCTCTCCCATTCGCTCGAATTGATGCATAAATTCAAACGACCTCCATTTTAAAAGCAGTTCTCGTAAAATGTTTGGTTTGCCGCTGTCGTTGTAAACAAACGAAATTATTGCAATTCTTTTTGGTTTGGTTTGAGAATTCTCTCTCGCATTAAGGCGTTAATAGGTGATATGATTATAACACTAACCGTAATTATTTCCTGTAATTATTCAGTATTTACTATTGGGTTTGCAAAAATGAGGGAGTTTATTAATAATATGAAATATAGTAGAATTTTTACGTAATTAAAAAACTTAAGTTGGGGTTTGAAAGATATATTATGAATTCCAAGTAGGCCTCAGGTAAATCCTAGAAAGGATACGTGACATTTTCACGTAAACATCCGAACAGATCTCAACATGATCTTACTGGAACACGTGATGTTTTGGTGTTTAGCCAGTGAGGTGTGGGAATACTAGTCGCCTCGAATTTATCAAATCATGCATTCGTAAATAATCTTAATGTTCAAATAGTGCTTGGAATATATAACTGAATAATTTAATACTGTCAAATAGATCACAAAATGTAGTTAAATAATATAAAACAGTTAAGAATTTGTAGAACTCATAAAGTAATGTATTTAAAGTTGTTTGTAAGTTCCACGATCAAACGGCAAAAACAGGCTAAAGGGAGAAAGAGAGCGTACAAGAAGACCGGAAGATAGTCGATAACAGTCCATCAGAGAGAGAGAGTGAGAGAGAGAGAGAGAGAGAGAGAGAGCTGTGACAGCGAGTCAGATGAGGATATCTTATTTGCGCTCCCTTGTTATTTTTTTAGTTGAATATCTCCACCCTGGCCATGGGAAATGGGGCCTACTTTTAAAATGAACTTAGGCCAGTAAATTCCAATTTAATTCCTCGCTAGCAGTTGAAAGGGAATATCCTTTTCAACCCTGGGCCTATTGTTGTCCCGTTTTAGACCATTCTCCCGTTTTCTTGGGCCAATTTCATTTCCGATCGAGGCATATTCCCTTTTTTAATTATATAATGTAAGAAGTTTAATTTAATATGTAGTTTAAAAATTCATGAAGAGACACGTTCATTAATATAAAGTAAGAGGAAAACGGTGAATAGTTAAAAATGGTCACTTAGCTGGAGTAAGTAAAATCGAGTTGAAAAACATCTGTTTTGCGTACCAGACGCGTATTAATTTCGTCACACCCACCTACGAACAGGGTAATGAGTTGTTTACAACTTTCGGGATCACCGGGAAGGACGTCACCCCGGAGAAACCCCGCATTCAACATCATCTCAGGATTTTAATTCATTGTTACTACTAGTTCTGTGCATAGTTCGCGTCTTTATATACAGGTGATTCATAAGTCTGTTACCACTGTAATGGTGAATAAAAAATAACTACAAACCACAGTAACCTGTGATGTTTTTTTATTTGAGGTTTTTTACACAATTACACATTGGAAATTAACAGTGGAAATTCTTTCTTTTAAATCATTGACATTACGAGGTTCTGTTGCATATACCTTATCCTTCACCATACCCCATATTTTCACAAATCAACAATCTGAAACACAGAAAATATTTCACCATTACAGTGGTAACAGACTTATGAATCACCCGATATATAGCAGTGTTTCTCAGCCGTATTTTCCCCACGACCCTCGTGTCAGGGTCTTAGGTCGGCACGACCCCTTATCACCCTACAGGGGTAAACAAATTCACAAAACAGTTTTTTTTTGTTTTTTTTTTGCGCACAAAAACAAACTACGACAAACTACGACCCGGGGGGTCGCGACTCACCGTTTGAAAAACATTGATATATAGTTGTGTATTATCATTTGTGTAAACATTTTGTAAGCATCTGTGTAATCATTTGTGTAAACATTTTGAAAGCATCTGTGTAAACATTTTGAAAGCATCTGTGTAATCATTTGTGTAAACATTTTGTAAGCATCTGTGTAATCATTTGTGTAAACATTTTGTAAGCATCTGTGTAATCATTTGTGTAAACATTTTGTAAGTATCTGTGTAATCATTTGTGTAAACATTTTGAAAGCATCTGTGTAAACATTTTGAAAGCATCTGTGTAATCATTTGTGTAAACATTTTGTAAGCATCTGTGTAATCATTTGTGTAAACATTTTGTAAGTATCTGTGTAATCATTTGTGTAAACATTTTGTAAGCATCTGTGTAATCATTTGTGTAAACATTTTAGCTCTTGTATGACGTTTCTGTACCTAAGAAGACCATAAAACTACTACACCAATACAGAATTGATTTGAACATAACCATATTACAAATGGTTTGATTCATCAGTCTTTTCTTTTAATGAGGAAGTCGATTCTAACTGGAGGAAAGGAAGAACATGTTTTATATCCTATATAAGTTAAGAAAAAATATCTTTGAAATGTAGAGCTTAGAAATTCTTTTGAACTGTTAAAAAAAAAAGAGAGTATGTACTGTATGTACTAGTGACCCTCGCGGCACTCGTATATATCTAGCTTTCTATCTATGTAAGTGTCGATGCATGTATCTATATACTGTATGTATGCATATATCTCTCTCTCTCTCTCTCTCTCTCTCTCTCTCTCTCCTCAGGGTTCCGTTTTGGGGCCGCTGTTGTTTATCATTTACATAAATGATATCGACGGTGGCATCGTCAGTCGGATCGCCAAATTCGCTGATGACACCAAGCTTGGGGCCAATGTTGGGACGCCCGAAGCGATCGAGGAACTGCGTGCGGACCTAGGTAGGATAGGAGAGTGGTCCGAAAAATGGCAAATGCCGTTTAACTTGGGTAAATGCAAAGTGATGCACATTGGCTACGCCAATCCCAAGTCGGACTACTCGATGTTGGGTAGTAATATCGAGGTGACTGATTTAGAAAGGACTTGGGTGTGCTAATTAGCAGCGATCTTAAGTTTACGAAACAGTGTGTAGAGGTGGAAAAGAAATCCAGAAACTATTGGGTTATATCAGGAGGCAATTTCAGTTTCGGAACAAGGAGAGTGTGCTCTCACTGTACAATTCCCTTGTTCGGCCGCACCTGGAGTATGCTGTGCAGTTCTGGTCGCCCACCCTCAGGAAAGATATTGAGAGGCTGGAGCGAGTGCAGGCGAGGGCCACAAAGTTAATCCCTTCCGTTAGGCATATGGGCTACAATCGACGGTTACGCGCCCTGAACTTGTTTTCGTTGAAACTCGGAGGCTGCGCGGTCAACTGATCGAGGTTTTCAAGCTCTTACGCGGGTTCAACGATGTCGATTTAGAAGTATGTTTAGTTTAAATGATAACCCAACTCGCAACAATGGTTGGAAGTTGGATTTGAACGGTTTAGGACTAGTGTGTGTGGGAATTACTTTACGTATAAGATCTGTGACACATGGAACAGGTTACCTTCGGAAGTTGTGAACAGTTCCTCTGTGGATCAGTTCAAGAAAAGGGTAGACGAAATCTGCACACTATTTGAGTGTGTAAAGACATTTAGGACCTCAGTCTGCGGAAATTTCTTTTCTATAAAATAGTTAATATCTGGAACCAACTTCCCTCAGAGGTTGTTTCCAGTCAAAGTGTAAATGTGTTTAAAAATAGGCTAGACAAAGTACTGAATACTCTCATAGTTTAAGACTAAAACATATGAAAACTCTGCAGGAGATCGCTTGCACGGTGTCTCTGTGAGCAAGCTAAATATAGAGCTATTTATATATTCTCCACTTTCCTGTAAAATTTCCTTGGCTACTTTTCCAGGGTCAAGGTATTTTCTTCAACCTTTTTCCGTACCTGCCTCTGGCAGGGAGAGAGTGGAGGGTGGGGAGAGAGCCTTCTACTTTTCTATCCAGTTTTCTACTACTGCTAGGATAGTTGAAAGAAAAATAAACTTTTACAAAATTTTCCTGGCACCCGTTGCCATTGGTACCTCCTCGGTATGGGCCGCAAGGCCTTTTGAGGTACTTCTTTTCCTTGTAACTCCTTGTAACTCCTTGTAACTCTCTCTCTCTCTCCGTTAGGCATATAAGCTACAATCGACGGTTACGCGCCCTGAACTTGTTTTCGTTGGAAACTCGGAGGCCGCGCGGTCAACTGATCGAGGTTTTCAAGCTCTTGCGCGGGTTCAACGATGTCGATTTTAGAAGCATGTTTAGTTTAAATGATAACCCAACCCGCAACAATGGTTGGAAGTTGGATTTGAAACGGTTTAGGACTAGTGTGTGTGGGAATTACTTTACGTATAAGATCTGTGACACGTGGAACAGTTTACCTTCAGAAGTTGTGAACAGTTCCTCTGTGGATCATTTCAAGAAAAGGTTAGACCAAATCTTGCACACTATTTGAGTGTGTAGAAAATTTTCCCTGGCACCCGTTGCCATTGGTACTTCCTCGGTATGGGCCGCAAGGCCTTTTGAGGTACTTCTTTTCCTTGTAACTCCTTGTAACTCTCTCTCTCTCACATGAATTCCTCCAAAATGCCCCAAAGCTCATCTGTTCCTTTTCAATCTCCCCTCTCTCAAGGTTTATTTTGGGAAATACGACTTCCTCTGTCATTTCAGTATACTGTTAACGTTTCGTAATGACAGAATTAGAATGATAATTAAAATCTAACATTCACTATTGAAATTAAAATTAGAATAGAAGGAACTTAAAGTTAATGAAATTTGAAACTTAAAAGAATTACAGGCTAAGAATTAATACTTTTTGTATTAAAAATTTAAAAATCAAGAGTGAATTTTGTTTAAGACAAAAATATAAAGTAAATGAACCTAACTGTTTTTGCCACTAAATTTATAATTAATATTCTCAATACCTCCCACCATCCTATACTTGTATAATAAATAATTAATCGGCCATTTCATTTCCATTCCTGTCTTCAGTTGAAATCTTAAATTCATTTTAAGTGCAATAACCGTACTAAAATAAGATGGAAAGACAATAAAGTGGGAAACTAGCAGTTACTGGGATTTTAACCCACGTTACGTGGTTTCAGAGTGAGCGCTATACTACCGATCACACCAGCCAGAACCCCCAACAAAGGGTCGTTCTGGGGTTGTGGATGGCATGATCGGTAGTAATAGCACTCACTCTGAAACTACGCAACGTGGGTTAAAATCCCAGTAGCTCCCAGTTTCCACTTTATTGTATTTTTATTTCCAACCCATAAATCTTAGAAAAAATTATCACGTCTTTTAAGGTTTTGGCTCACTGACCACTTTTAACATAAAGCCGATGTACCCAGCTGGGTACTTAGCTGTAAAGCGTCAGCTATTAATCTGATAGGTCCTGGGCTTAATTCTCGCCCCGGACTTCAGATTTCAGCGATTGTGTTGTTTCTTCTGGGTCCCCTCGGTGAGTCAGTTTTCAAATCCCACGTAAAGCCGTAGGTCTCCTCCGTTATACAACCTTTATATTATTGTTAAGATCTTTACTTGGTGGTGGTCGGCGGGGGGTCGGGGTAGTGGGGATCAACTTCGAATGTGAATTGTCTCCATGGGTCAATTTCTCAGTTCATATATTCGATCTATAACTTCCGGACCAGAAGATAATACTGTCTCAAATGCGCTCATAACCTTGATAATACCTTTAATTTATACACCTTTAAGGAATATCTATTATCTGTGACGTCATTATGATAAAAGACCCCTCTGCGCGCCAGTTTTGAAAATACTAAAATATAGCAATTAAAATACAGAGGGTTCAGATTTACAGCACTCGCCGCGTGTGGGTGAACTAAGTGAATCATGTGAATTGCTTGGAGCGAACACCAGACTCTTCTACTTACACTGTAGAACCACAAATACATATGAGAGATAATTGTACAAGATTAGCGTTTATATCAGTAAAGAAGTCTACCTTAGGTTTCATGTGTTTAGAGCATCTCTTTGATTTTTTAGAAGTCTTTCTTTTTCGTTTACGCCTCGAGTGACGTTTGTTCTAGTTTTTCTTTTTTCCTTCTTCTTCTTCTTCGTCTTCTCCTTCTTCTTTACTGAACATTTCGTTTTTCTTTGCCGTTTTAGCCTCTTCACTGCGCATTCGCCTTTTTACGACTTTTTTAGTCATCAAAATCTCATTCTCGTACGACGTAATTGTCTTTTCAAAGCTTCTTTCGGCTTATATACCAGCTATCACATCTTCAACCGTGTTAATACCTGATTGTAGAACCTTCCGACCGAGATGTTTGGCACCACTCTTTAGTACTGGGACAATCGAGTCCATTACCGCGTTGGTATTTCACACCACGGTACACGACTAAAAGCTTTTACATCACACTGCATCACGCCAAAAGTGAAGTTTCACTGTTAAACTCCCGTAACCGAATGGATAGTTTTGACCTACAACCGTTCTTATATGCATCACAATAATGTTTAGTAAGTTAGATTCTAGCTAACTTTGACATAATGGGGATTATCATGTACGTTATCCTTACACTTTTTCCACTATGATCACGTATATACACAATGCGTAGCAAACGTATCTGACTGCCCCCCCCCACCACAAACTGATGTTCCACAATATTATCGTAAATGTAGCACAAAGGTGGTCCGTCTAGCATCCTTCCCAATTTTAGGTGAGTGATATAATAAGCTACGTAGCTTCATCATCTGTGGTTCGTAAAAAGTATCTCTTTGGAAAGCAAAGTTGTATCTTTCATTAGGTGGAATCTTGAACACTTTCTTTTTGTCTCTGATCTTAACAATAGAGGATGTTCCGATCCTGCAATCCATGCTACACGTATAATTTCGAAAGGAGAAGGCAACCAGCCTAATCTCAGTGAAACGAGGAATCACAGCACGGAACATTAAAAGGTTGAAAGTTGTGTGTGTGTATAAAAAACTGTGTGTATATATATATATATAATATATATTATATATATATATATATCCCCGCAAGGGGGTTCTAAGTCGTGCTCTTGAGTGCCTTTGTGCTCGTTTGTACGTGCTTGTTTCCTGGAGGTTTCACGTGCGCCTCCCGGCCCTAGCACCAAGGATGATGGGGCTCGACCTGCAGTCCTTGTCATCCTTGGTTTTTCCACTTCGACTGTCCCTCCACCCTTTCTTTTTCCTCTGTCTTTCCTCTCACTTTTCTTTGTTTTTCCGCTGAGATATGCCCTTTAAATAGAGGCGAATCGGTTCTTCTGAACTAAAAAAAAAAAAAAATATATATATATATATATGGAAGCAAAGCTAAGTTGTGACCTAAATTTATATATATATATATATATATATATACAGTGTGTGTAGTGCTGTGGGAACGCGTGGGAACGCGTTTCCCTTACTTTTTTTGGTAGACGGAACGGCGTTCCCTCACTATATTCAAATAAATCCGAACTTACAATCTCTAACGTCATGAAATTTTAATTCCCACCTAGAAGAAATATGAGAAAGAATCATTAACTGTTTCTTTCTTTTAGCTTCGACTGAGGCAATGCTAGCCTATAAAGATCTGATGAAACAGTCACGGCGTACCAGTTGTTAACTTTTTTTTAGTTAATCATTCCAGTTGTTAGCTATTTTATTGATCGTACGGGATGTCGTATATCTAATGACAGGAAATACGCATCTTCAACCTTGGAATATCTCCTAATATCCAGTGCATATGACCTCAAAATATCCCTGAAATTGGTCAGATTTCAAAAGATTTCCCGGGGGGCTTACAGTGCCCCCGGGACCCCCAGCTGTATGGCTCGCCATTGTCCCACCCCGCATCTGAGTAACACTTTCAAAATGTGTTCCCTCACTTCTTTATTTAGCACTACACCACTGTGTATCTATATATATATATATATATATATATATATAAAGGCAGCAAAGCAATTTGTGACCTAAATTTTTCTATATTGCGCTCTATATTGGAAGGATAGAACCAATTAGGGCCGAACTTTTGCAGTCGGGAAATGGCGAGAAATGAATTCCGTCCACTAATAAAACTTATATCTACATTAAATTTAATTGCAAGTTTTTATAGCACAATTCCTATTCTCCTTTTACAAATGTTATTTTAACAAATGGGCCTTATTGGGGGTTTCTCCTAATGACCAGTTGTTAATATTGAGACGTGAGGAGTTACTCACATTTACCTTAAAAAATACAGGGCGATCGTAAAATCACGCAACCGGAAACATAATTACCCAATCACCTTTGGGTTGCGTGACTTTACGATCACAGAATTGCTGCTTAATTGTCAAACCGACATAACCTGAAAACGTAAGAATGCAACATAAATTTATTAAAATGCACAATTCCGTAAAAAAGTTCGCCTAGAAAAAAAAATTACTAATCATGATTTTAGGTTTCGTTTTTGACTTTTTATTTTTACCCAAACATAATTTAAAAAAAAATAATATCCAAAGAAAATCAAAATAATTACCAATTTTTTGTTTCGGCGAACTTTTTTTCCGAAACTGCGCCATTTTGTACATTTAAAAAAAAAAAATTTAAAATATAATTTGATAATAATTGTAGTAATGTTTAGTTAAGAATATAATTTCTGTTGTGTTTATTAAGATAATGTTTAATGTAAATATTTACTAAAAATTGTGATGATTACGATAAAGCATGTTTGTTAGTTTTAAATTGTTTAAAATGGGTACAGTTGGTAGTCCTGAACAGGGGCCCAAGAGAGCAGACTACCACCCATAATAGTCAGTCTTCTAGGCAACGCGTTACGCGTAGGTTGACGAAATGTAACGTAAATTTAATTAAGTTGTGCCCCTCTCCGACCTAAATTATTATATAGATTTCATACTCGCATACCCCTAACTTAACTAAACCATTTTCGAAATTAATAAAACGTTCATAAGTGTTAAAAAGAGATTAATATACCCCCTTCCCCCTTTGTTTTGTAACGGTCTTTCAAAGTCAGGTCTAGGCGCGCTACCATGATATTTATACGATACGGCAAAAGAGTGTAGAAACAAAGTGATAAATGAAAGAAATAGCCGATCGAGAATAAATAGAGATATAAAGTAGAAAGAAGCGTAAATAATGAAGAGAAAGTAAATTAATAAAGGCGAACACTACATCTGGTGGCGAACACTACATCTGGTGGCAGCGGTGGGATTACATCATATTTTGTGAGGCTTACCCACGTGCTAGTATTTCGATTAAAATTCTTAAAACCCGGTATAATAACCAATAGCGTTAATGAATATTTTATTTCGATTATTAAAATATCTAAATGCAAAGTTTACCCCGTTTGCAGGCAAATTTCGATTTTCATGCCTTAAAATTTCATTGTAAATAAAATTTAAAAATGGCGCTTCGCCTTCGCATCCTGATAGCGTCCCTGACAAACTTCGCGCCTAAAAAATTTAATTTTTTTTTTTTCTTTTCGTGGGAGTCGTTGGATTCTGAAATGTTCCCTTTGTCCCATTTTTCATCGTCCAGTTCCGTTGCTTTTCGTTTGTCCGACTCAATATTGCGAGTCATTATTACGTTAAATTTCGTTCATTCGGTTGGAGAGGATATAGTTTTGAACATTATCGTGCTGCCTGAAGACTCAATTTTTCTTTTTTTTTTTTCGTCTCTTCCACTGTATGCCTCTTTCAGCTTACTTTTTACTTTTTGTTTAAAACTTTTGGAATTAGTAGTAATGTATAATAATAACGATTAATATAGAAAAGATTTGTACGTAAGTCAAGTATGTTAGTTTAAATACACTGTGATACACATTTTATATGGTCCTTTCAAAATGTTTTAGCGAAAATTTGTGAGAAATTTTCTGGGTTTCATTAGCAGATTTTTGATTATATTTCGATTGCCTGTATATAATAATAGGATTATTTTGTTTATATAGATTTACGGGCTTTTTGCTTCGCTCGCTTCGCGCTATATAGGTTAAGTTACAGTTAATTGACAGTCGAAAGGTAATCTTAAACATATTAAATTTGTCAGATTATAAGTCGCCGTATAGGATTGTGTTAAATTTCAAAATAAGTAGAATTCGTTTAACTGAAATAGAGAAATTGTGTTGTGAAATTTTTTATAAGTTTTTTTTTTATTTTTATATACTCATTAATTATATACTTACTTATTAACTAATACGTATTTATTAGTTATAATATAATTACATATATTTATATACTCATAAACTTTGGTAGGTAAGCTGATTATTTTTTTTTCTCCTCTCTCTGTTTCTTTCGTTCATTTCACGACAATTCCGACATATTTGGTAAGATGGCTATTGTATTGTACTGAGGGATTTCTTGTAGGCCTATCGTAAAATATTGTTCGGAGATAAACCGTTACTACGGTATATGTCTATTGAGTAGTAAATTCTTAGTTATTTAACAAAATTTTAATTGGTTTAACATAAATAAGCATAGGATTTTTCTTTAATAAGCACAAATGTTATGCATAAAATTCTAAATTGTTCTTTCCGCGCATAGCATGGAATTTATTAAATATAGGCCTAAAAGTGCAGCAGTAAATTTTATTTTTATTTTGGCGGCCAATGTGAGTTACGGTACATTTTACTAAATCTGGATATTATAATTTTTTTTGAATTACAGAAATTTGTGTAGAAAATTCTTTTCATATATTGTTTACGTTTTATAAATTCATTCAATAATCAATTTTATTGGTACAGGTAGGCCGATTTTTATTTTTCTTTCCAGTTCAATGACAATGGTAAAATTTTTAGTTCAAATTTAGATTGTATTCTAAAAAGGATGTTTTAATTTGATATTTTAATTTGGGTATTAGAAATGAAAAATGTCTTTTTTTTAGTTCGAGCGTTTGCATGGAAAATATTACGAAATTATGTTAGGATATAATGCAAGTTCATTCGGTTTAGGGATATTTGTATAGAGGTTCGCTTACAAACAAAGCGACCGCTCTTAATTATGCAGTGTTGTTTTTGTTTACAGTGGATTGCGTGTATTTTTTTAGTGCATATGATCTATTCTTATTTAGTATAACTATGCAAATTTGTAGTTTCACTTGGAAACGATAAATTACTGAGATTTTTGTGATTTGCAAACCATACTGGGGTTTCTGTTGAAGGAGAGAGTTGTATCTCAGATGTAATTTGCTAATTGCGAGTTCAATTCGTATGAAATTTGACGTTTCAAGTTGGAATTACTGTATTAAAATAATTTTTGGTAGTAATATTTAAATTTTTTTTACTTTTTAATAACTGTTTAGAAAATTATTATTGTTTAAACCTTCAGTCGGAGTTAACTAATGCATTTGAAACATTGACTTAAGTGTACACTCGGAAATGGAGCCTTATAGATAGCCAGTAACGTTTTTGTGGCGTCTTTGTGCTCCTCCTCAAAGCAAGAGGGTTCATGATTGTCAGAGAATGGATGACATGAAGTTTCTGGGGTTCATTTTTGTCTTTTGTATTTAGAGGTATTGAGGTGATTTCTGACGATAGTTTGAACAATAATAATTCTTAAATTATACTAACAGTTACTATGTATGGGCGCTTTTATATTATACTGTACAATTTTGTTTAGCGTTTTATGACTTTTTTTATCTTCTCTGCTGTAACTGCCATAAGTGACCTTATTGGTAGCTAGATTTGATTAAGTTTTTGCGAACTTTTTTTTTTTTCCGTGAATTTGGCCAGAGCAAATGTGTAGTTAGTATTTCGAAGTGAACTGTCGAGAAAATTCGATAAATTAAAAATGAAATAATAAGCAGTACAGAAACGTTTCGAATAAACTTTTTTTTTCAAAATTGCAAAGGCTCGGTTTGGGAGTCAACCAAGTTGAATCCGAGTTCCATCAAGTGAGTTTAGTCGACCGGATAGGTGATCGATCACCAATGAGAGAGAGAGAAGAGAAACAAATGGCGCATGGACTTGGCGCAGGATGGTTTCGAGAAGAGAAGAGACAGAAGAGAGGAACCGAATGCGCATGGACTTGGCGCAGGACAGTTTCGGAAGAGAAGAGAAATTTACGTGTGCAGGGTCTTGGCACACGAAAGTTTCGATCGAAGATGGTCTACTGGTATTTTTCGGGCAGTAGCTGGTCACGCTGCTCGAATGCTTCGCTAAATATGTGTCACAGCGCGCGGTAGACAAGCCACGAGAGCTTGAACGGGTGCCTACGACTGTACTGTCCATACAGACATACAGTAGGTTCGTTGGGAAACGGCCTACGGCGGAGTCATCGTTTGATTGTTGCCAGTAGAAGAGTCTTTCAGCTGGACGTAGGAAGAGCAGCGTTCACCGACAAAAGTGGAGATGAGACAAGGCGAGTTTCTTCATCGACTTCTAGAATTGCAAATTTCGTCCAATTCCAGCGCGTGGTCCCGCTTTCAGATATCTCCCCCCCTGATCCTTTTAGAATTGGACGTCTCTTGTTTTTTTTTTCGCCATTGGAGAGAGAGCGGAACCATTATAGCGTGCTGCCCTGTTGCATGTTGATTGATGCAATCCCTTGCATTCTAGCGAAGTGAGCAGGAGAGCTGCGATTGAAAATTGAAATCCGTTGTCAGCGTGCGGAGTGTCATCTAAACAACGTCCAGCAAATTGATGTACTGAGTATTATTATGAAATTATAAGTGAAAGGGCGCGACTATTGCCCATAGTTGTGTTTTTCGTGAAATAGTATGTGCGCTCTTGGTCAGAATTTTATGTAAACTTTTTCTTATTTTTTTTCCATGTTGCCCTGATAGTAACTGTATAACTATACAAATAATTGTTTCAAATGTAAAGCGATCGTTGATGAGGAATCGCGGGAATAGATTGTGAACTTGAGATTTGTGTAGCCACTGTAAGAAAATTTTCCGTTATTTTTTTTGGCATGTATAGATTAGTTACAGGTTGTAATTTAATTATTAGAGTGAAATGTTATTTTATGCAAAGGTGAAAATTATAAAGTTTTCGGTTTTTATAATATGATACAATATATGTATGGAATTTGTCATTCTACTTATTTCTTGTCTATCTCAACTGAATTGTTAAAAAAAAAAAAAAAAAAAAAAAAAATTGCAAAATATGTAAGTTTGTTGAATAAAATTATGAAATTTGTTAAACGATATTAATAAGTTTTCTAATGAAAAACTTATTTTCAAGGGGGTGATGCGAGTGTAGTAATGCTTAGTTAAGAATATTAATTTCTGTTTAATTAAATAAGATGTTTAATATAAATTTACTAAAAATTGTGATGATTACGATAAAGCATGTTTGTTAGTTTTAAATTGTTTAAAATGGGTACAGTTGGTAGTCCTGAACAGGGGCCCAAGAGAGCAGACTACCACCCATAATAGTCAGTCTTCTAGGCAACGCGTTACGCGTAGGTTGACGAAATGTAACGTAAAATTTAATTAAGTGGTTGTGCCCCTCTCCGACCTAAATTATATATAGAAATTTCATACTCGCATACCCCTAACTTAACTAAACCATTTTCGAAATTAATAAAACGTTCATAAGTGTTAAAAAAGAGTATTAATATACCCCCTTCCCCCTTTGTTTTGTAACGGTCTTTCAAAGTCAGGTCTAGGCGCGCTACCATGATATTTATACGATACGGCAAAAAGAGTGTAGAGAAACAAAGTGATAAATGAAAGAAATAGCCGATCGAGAATAAATAGAGATATAGTAAAGTAGAAAGAAGCGTAAATAATGAAGAGAAAGTAAATTAATAAAGGCGAACACTACATCTGGTGGCGAACACTACATCTGGTGGCAGCGGTGGGATTACATCATATTTTGTGAGGCTTACCCACGTGCTAGTATTTCGATTAAAATTCTTAAAACCCGGTATAATAACCAATAGCGTTAATGAATATTTTATTTCGATTATTAAAATATCTAAATGCAAAGTTTACCCCGTTTGCAGGCAAATTTCGATTTTCATGCCTTAAAATTTCATTGTAAATAAAATTTAAAAATGGCGCTTCGCCTTCGCATCCTGATAGCGTCCCTGACAAACTTCGCGCCTAAAAAATTTAATTTTTTTTTTTCTTTCTTTTCGTGGGAGTCGTTGGATTCTGAAATGTTCCCTTTGTCCCATTTTTCATCGTCCAGTTCCGTTGCTTTTCGTTTGTCCGACTCAATATTGCGAGTCATTATTACGTTAAATTTCGTTCATTCGGTTGGAGAGGATATAGTTTTGAACATTATCGTGCTGCCTGAAGACTCAATTTTTCTTTTTTTTTCGTCTCTTCCACTGTATGCCTCTTTCAGCTTACTTTTTACTTTTTGTTTAAAACTTTTGGAATTAGTAGTAATGGTAATATAATAATAACGATTAATATAGAAAAGATTTGTACGTAAGTCAAGTATGTTAGTTTAAATACACTGTGATACACATTTTATATGGTCCTTTCAAAATGTTTTAGCGAAAATTTGTGAGAAATTTTCTGGGTTTCATTAGCAGATTTTTATTATATTTCGATTGCCTGTATATAATAATAGGATTATTTTGTTTATATAGATTTACGGGCTTTTTGCTTCGCTCGCTTCGCGCTATATAGGTTAAGTTACAGTTAATTGACAGTCGAAAGGTAATCTTAAACATATTAAATTTGTCAGATTATAAGTCGCCGTATAGGATTGTGTTAAATTTCAAAATAAGTAGAATTCGTTTAACTGAAATAGAGAAATTGTGTTGTGAAATTTTTTATAAGTTTTTTTTTATTTTTTATATATACTCATTAATTATATACTTACTTATTAACTAATACGTATTTATTAGTTATATATATAATTACATATATTTATATACTCATAAACTTTGGTAGGTAAGCTGATTATTTTTTTTTCTCCTCTCTCTGTTTCTTTCGTTCATTTCACGACAATTCCGACATATTTGGTAAGATGGCTATTGTATTGTACTGAGGGATTTCTTGTAGGCCTATCGTAAAATATTGTTCGGAGATAAACCGTTACTACGGTATATGTCTATTGAGTAGTAAATTCTTAGTTATTTAACAAAATTTTAATTGGTTTAACATAAATAAGCATAGGATTTTTCTTTAATAAGCACAAATGTTATGCATAAAATTCTAAATTGTTCTTTCCGCGCATAGCATGGAATTTATTAAATATAGGCCTAAAAGTGCAGCAGTAAATTTTATTTTTATTTTGGCGGCCAATGTGAGTTACGGTACACATTTTACTAAATCTGGATATTATAATTTTTTTTGAATTACAGAAATTTGTGTAGAAAATTCTTTTCATATATTGTTTACGTTTTATAAATTCATTCAATAATCAATTTTATTGGTACAGGTAGGCCGATTTTTATTTTTCTTTCCAGTTCAATGACAATGGTAAATTTTTAGTTCAAATTTAGATTGTATTCTAAAAAGGATGTTTTAATTTGATATTTTAATTTGGGTATTAGAAATGAAAAATGTCTTTTTTTTAGTTCGAGCGTTTGCATGGAAAATATTACGAAATTATGTTAGGATATAATGCAAGTTCATTCGGTTACGTAGGGATATTTGTATAGAGGTTCGCTTACAAACAAAGCGACCGCTCTTAATTATGCAGTGTTGTTTTTGTTTACAGTGGATTGCGTGTATTTTTTTAGTGCATATGATCTATTCTTATTTAGTATAACTATGCAAATTTGTAGTTTCACTTGGAAACGATAAATTACTGAGATTTTTGTGATTTGCAAACCATACTGGGGTTTCTGTTGAAGGAGAGAGTTGTATCTCAGATGTAATTTGCTAATTGCGAGTTCAATTCGTATGAAATTTGACGTTTCAAGTTGGAATTACTGTATTAAAATAATTTTTGGTAGTAATATTTAAATTTTTTTTACTTTTTAATAACTGTTTAGAAAATTATTATTGTTTAAACCTTCAGTCGGAGTTAACTAATGCATTTGAAACATTGACTTAAGTGTACACTCGGAAATGGAGCCTTATAGATAGCCAGTAACGTTTTTGTGGCGTCTTTGTGTGCTCCTCCTCAAAGCAAGAGGGTTCATGATTGTCAGAGAATGGATGACATGAAGTTTCTGGGGTTCATTTTTGTCTTTTGTATTTAGAGGTATTGAGGTGATTTCTGACGATAGTTTGAACAATAATAATTCTTAAATTATACTAACAGTTACTATGTATGGGCGCTTTTATATTTATACTGTACAATTTTGTTTAGCGTTTTATGACTTTTTTTATCTTCTCTGCTGTAACTGCCATAAGTGACCTTATTGGTAGCTAGATTTGATTAAGTTTTTTTTTTTTTTTTTCCGTGAATTTGGCCAGAGCAAATGTGTAGTTAGTATTTCGAAGTGAACTGTCGAGAAAATTCGATAAATTAAAAATGAAATAATAAGCAGTACAGAAACGTTTCGAATAAACTTTTTTTTTCAAAATTGCAAAGGCTCGGTTTGGGAGTCAACCAAGTTGAATCCGAGTTCCATCAAGTGAGTTTAGTCGACCGGATAGGTGATCGATCACCAATGAGAGAGAGAGAAGAGAAACAAATGGCGCATGGACTTGGCGCAGGATGGTTTCGAGAAGAGAAGAGAAGAGAGGAACCGAATGCGCATGGACTTGGCGCAGGACAGTTTCGGAAGAGAAGAGAAATTTACGTGTGCAGGGTCTTGGCACACGAAAGTTTCGATCGAAGATGGTCTACTGGTATTTTTCGGGCAGTAGCTGGTCACGCTGCTCGAATGCTTCGCTAAATATGTGTCACAGCGCGCGGTAGACAAGCCACGAGAGCTTGAACGGGTGCCTACGACTGTACTGTCCATACAGACATACAGTAGGTTCGTTGGGAAACGGCCTACGGCGGAGTCATCGTTTGATTGTTGCCAGTAGAAGAGTCTTTCAGCTGGACGTAGGAAGAGCAGCGTTCACCGACAAAAGTGGAGATGAGACAAGGCGAGTTTCTTCATCGACTTCTAGAATTGCAAATTTCGTCCAATTCCAGCGCGTGGTCCCGCTTTCAGATATCTCCCCCCCTGATCCTTTTAGAATTGGACGTCTCTTGTTTTTTTTTCGCCATTGGAGAGAGAGCGGAACCATTATAGCGTGCTGCCCTGTTGCATGTTGATTGATGCAATCCCTTGCATTCTAGCGAAGTGAGCAGGAGAGCTGCGATTGAAAATTGAAATCCGTTGTCAGCGTGCGGAGTGTCATCTAAACAACGTCCAGCAAATTGATGTACTGAGTATTATGTTATGAAATTATAAGTGAAAGGGCGCGACTATTGCCCATAGTTGTGTTTTTCGTGAAATAGTATGTGCGCTCTTGGTCAGAATTTTATGTAAACTTTTTCTTATTTTTTTTCCATGTTGCCCTGATAGTAACTGTATAACTATACAAATAATTGTTTCAAATGTAAAGCGATCGTTGATGAGGAATCGCGGGAATAGATTGTGAACTTGAGATTTGTGTAGCCACTGTAAGAAAATTTTCCGTTATTTTTTTTTGGCATGTATAGATTAGTTACAGGTTGTAATTTAATTATTAGAGTGAAATGTTATTTTATGCAAAGGTGAAAATTATAAAGTTTTCGGTTTTTATAATATGATACAATATATGTATGGAATTTGTCATTCTACTTATTTCTTGTCTATCTCAACTGAATTGTTAAAAAAAAAAAAAAAAAAAAAAAAAAATTGCAAAATATGTAAGTTTGTTGAATAAAATTATGAAATTTTTTAAACGATATTAATAAGTTTTCTAATGAAAAACTTATTTTCAAGGGGGTGATGCGAGTGTAGTAATGCTTAGTTAAGAATATTAATTTCTGTTTAATTAAATAAATTTAATATAAATTTACTAAAAATTGTGATGATTACGATAAAGCATGTTTGTTAGTTTTAAATTGTTTAAAATGGGTACAGTTGGTAGTCCTGAACAGGGGCCCAAGAGAGCAGACTACCACCCATAATAGTCAGTCTTCTAGGCAACGCGTTACGCGTAGGTTGACGAAATGTAACGTAAAATTTAATTAAGTGGTTGTGCCCCTCTCCGACCTAAATTATTATATAGAAATTTCATACTCGCATACCCCTAACTTAACTAAACCATTTTCGAAATTAATAAAACGTTCATAAGTGTTAAAAAAGAGTATTAATATACCCCCTTCCCCCTTTGTTTTGTAACGGTCTTTCAAAGTCAGGTCTAGGCGCGCTACCATGATATTTATACGATACGGCAAAAAGAGTGTAGAGAAACAAAGTGATAAATGAAAGAAATAGCCGATCGAGAATAAATAGAGATATAGTAAAGTAGAAAGAAGCGTAAATAATGAAGAGAAAGTAAATTAATAAAGGCGACACTACATCTGGTGGCGATCACTACATAATTTTAATAAATTTTAAATAAAAATAAAATTAAATCAGTAAATTATAAATTAACATCTAATCTTATTATCGAATTATTTTTTAATATATAATTTAATTTGTAATTTTTCATAATTTGTCAATATTTTCAGATGAAAATAAATAAATTTTTTTTAAAATTTAATTTAATATAAATTTCAAAATATTTATAAATTTATTAATTTTCATATTTATAAAATTCTCATATGCAAAATTACGCGGATAAACAAGGTTGATTGATCATTACATTCAAATACTCTCATCCTATCTCCACCATAAATCATGATAACCATAAAGAAACTTTATATTAATTTTAAGTAATACGGGAGCACTCAGGCCAACTAACGCACCCCATTGCTTTAAATGCTGTATTATTATTATTATTATTATTATTATTACCAGTATCATCGGGAGATGAACCCCCGACCTCAGAGTCTTCACATCGCTTATATCGAAACTGTGTTATCCACTGAGGTATGGACGCTGAAAAAATTCACTTACGTTATCTTATTAATCTAATTTGAATGCTTAAAAGTTCTGAGGTACTGTATTTTACTGCTTTTTTCCCAGTAAAGTCGACTGAAAAGCTATTTAAAATTTAAGTGGAGTTCAAACAAAATTTTATAAAGCACTTTAAACTTTGATTGAGATTTATATGCGCGTAAATACGGAGATAATATGAAGATAATACAAGCGAACAGGATACATTTAATGCCTGTCTAGCTGGTAATATATATATATAAGGTTTTAACGAACTTCTTTTATACTGTGATACATCATTTGAGAAGGTCTTTTGTGAGGAGTGACGAAGAGGAGACGAGAGTTCGTTACGACAAGAAACATCTCTATTTGAAACCCTTTAATTAACTATAACGCTTTCGTATAACGATAAAAGGAAAATTTGAAACCTCGTAAGTCGTGGGAAGGAATGTATTTAACAATACTTCTACAAAGGCAACAACGTTGGCGAGCTGGCGACGACAACGACGACAACGAGAACGACAATGTCAACCATAACGACAACGTCATCAAGAAACACTGGCGACACCAACGGCGACAACGAGAACGATAATGGCAACCATAACGACAACGTTAACAACACTGACGACAACGACAGTGACAACAATATCAACGACGACGTCAACGACATCATTAGAACAGAGTAAATAACGAAACGAATATGAAGAACTCTTTCGCATCTTACTCGTCTGCTATTTGTAGTAGTTTAGATCGAATTTCCTGACCCAAAAAGGTAGGTCGTGCGAGAACTCGACAACGCATCACATTTCGGAAAACAAACGTGATCAACAAACCGCCACACACTTCAAAGTGTCGAATTTTATTTGTCGATTTAGCTCAATGATTGTAGGAGAACGACCGTTTACGATTTACACTCCTCTTTAATTCAACGAACGAAAAATTATAGTTACGCTGTTGAATTTTTAATATATGACCATATTATTATTTAGTCATGGTTTCAATATATAACCTTTGGTTAGCTTCGGCCCGAATTGTTCATTCTGACGAAGGTCAAGCTTTTCACTCCACCTTAGACCTACAGTTTAACGTGGAATCCGAACCACGCCCCATCAGCAGCCCAGCGCCTTAAACACTAGGCCACCTAGGGTACCCATTTATCTACCAACCACTTTCTTTATTGTGTGGAAGGATGAACAGCTAGGTTTTGCTGCGCGCCGGCTGCCGTCGGGTCTAGAACCCGGGGCCGATGGATTCGTAGTCAGCGACGTTAACCACTACACCACCGATATATATATATATATATATATATATATGAAAATTATTTCACGAAAGTAACACGTGAAAAATATTATGATGAAAAAACCACGAAGGAAAGGAAACAGAATGGTGCTCAAGCGCTTTCGTGTATACACGAAGGTGGGCTGAAAAGTAATGCCTCCACTTGAATAATTCTGAATTGTGTAGAGGTAGCCAAATAAAACCGGTTTTGTGTTGTAACTTGATATATCATATCCCACCCCCATTCCAGACTGTGTAGAAGTAACCAGATAAAACCGGTTTTGTTAGCCTAATATAGCCTACACTCATTCCACACGTTGGTTCAGTATCGATTACGATGGAAAGGAGTAAAGATGTTCGCTT
>JAJOZX010001996.1:467500-635000 GCA_023014485.1 Bathynomus jamesi
AACTACGGATGATAGGCTAATTACTGATCTTCAAGTAATAGAACCGTTGAGCAATAGCGATCACAATATGGTAGAGTTTGTCCTCTCAGTAAGTCACTCGAAACCAACTAACTCGACTAAAATTCCTAGCTTCCAGCACGCAGACTTTAGTAAATTTCGAAATAAATTTTCACACGTCAATTGGGAAAACATAATGGGGAACTCCAACGCAAAACTAATGTGGGAATCGTTCGTAAAGGTATTTAGGACTATAAATGAGGAATGTGTACCGTACAAAATTAAGCGTGCGAAAGTAAACAACAAGCCCTTGTGGTTTACTTCTAGAGTAGGAGACATTATAAAGAGTAGAGAGGGCTTATAGGCTATACAAGTCCGATAAAGATAATCTGTTGTTACGAAGCAACTACATATCTCTAAGGCGTGAAGCTAAAAGTGTAATAAAAAAGTCAAAACGCGAATTTGAAATCTCCATAGCTCGTGACGGTAAAGAAAATCCCAAGCGATTCTTTCAATACGTCAATAATAGAAATCCAGTAAAAGGTGTCTTAGGTCCATTAAAAAATGGAAATGGAGATCTAGTCTCTGAAAACAAGGAAATGGCTACCTTGCTAAACGAATTTTTTACGTCAGTTTTTACTATAGAAGATGTAACGAATATCCCTACGGTCATAGACATAATACCTTTTAATAATGGTAAATTTTGGATAATATTGTCGTTAGTGAAGGGGAAGTAATGCGCTATATTGATAAAATGAAAACGCGTAAATCACCGGGTCCGGATTCCATATATCCCATACAACTAAAAGAATTAAAAGATAGCATTGTTGTGCCGCTAACAAAGATTTTTAATGCGTCTATTTCTGAGGGGTGCGTACCAGATAATTTCAAGTTAGCGAACGTAACACCTATCTTTAAGAAAGGCGATAAAGGTGCGGCGGGAAATTATAGGCCAATCAGTTTAACGTCTGTTGTAGGTAAGCTACTGGAATCAATAATTAGGGATCGTATAGTCGAACACTTAGAAGTGCATAATCTGGTCAGAAATACGCAGCACGGTTTTAGGCGAAACAAATCTTGCTTAACTAATCTTTTAGAATTTTTCCAAAGCGTGGTTAACGTTTACGATAGACATCGGCGGTTGATGTAGTGTATTTAGATTTTCAAAAAGCGTTTGACACCGTGCCGCACAAAAGACTGATTGAAAAAACTAAGGCTCATGGAATCAGGGGTGTAGTAATAAATTGGCTAGAAGAATGGTTGCGAGGCAGGAAACAGAGGGTGGTCGTTGATGGAGCGGAGTCGTGTTGGGCTAATGTAGCGAGTGGCGTCCTCAGGGTTCTGTATTGGGCCCCTTGCTTTTTCTTATATATTAACGATTTAGATGTCGGCCTAGTCAGTACAGTTTCAAAGTTTGCGGATGACACGAAGCTGGGTGGTAGGGCGATTAATGACGAAGATAGAGGTAAAATTCAGGAAGATCTGAATAAAATCGTTGATTGGTCAGTCACAGGCAAATGAGATTTAACGTGGATAAGTGCAAAATTATGCATATAGGTTCGCGTAACGGTAATTTTGCGTATAGTATGTCAGGGAAAGATTTAACAAGCGTAGAGCAGGAAAAAGATTAGGAGTTATAGTCACTGGTGATTAAAAGTAGCGAAACAAAGTACAGCGGCGGTCATTAAGGCGAACAAAGTGTTAGGTTTATAGCTCGAAATTTTGAGTATAAATCGCGCGATATTATAGTTCCTCTTTATAAATCATTAGTTAGACCCCATTTGGAGTACGCGGTCCAATTTTGGAATCCGCATATGCGCAAAGATATAGACAAAATCGAAAGAGTTCAAAGACGAGCAACTAAGATGATTCCGTCTCTTAGGTCAAAGTCGTACGAGGATAGGCTTAAAGAGTTAAAATTGACTACACTCGAGACTAGGAGGTTAAGGGGTGATCTAATCCAGGTTTTCAAAATTATGAATGGGTTTGATAACGTAGATAGAGATAGCTTTTTCGAAATATCTCAATATAATAGGACTAGAATAACGGGTGTAAGTTGACAAGTAGAAGGTTCGAGACAGCAGTTGCGAAAAACTTTTTACGCATAGAATAGTAAATAGCTGGAATAGTTTGCCGGTAGAAGTAATTAGTAGCACGTCTATAAACATGTTTAAGAATCGATTGGACGCGCATGTTGATAGAAAGGGTATAGTTTAAGGTAGTAAAATTAAGGCTTTGTGGGGATAGATCCCACAGCTCAACACAGTGTTGTGGGATATAGGGAGGCAGCGTCTTGGGTTAGGGGATACTCTCTGTCCTTACACACCCCATTTAAAGAGATTCCTCTGCCGAGCGGTGCCCCCCATAGTACTGTGAGGTATTGAAAAACTCATGATCTTCACTTCCCCACAAACACCTTTAAATGGGAGACCCATAATGGGTGCACACACATTTCTACATTACTGTACAGTCTTTACAGCCACACCTACACTTTTCCTCGTATGTGTATACACAATACACGATTACGAACACAGTTAGGTAGACCAGCCTTGAGTGGATCCAAGGGTCTTTGTTGGTCTGAAACATTATAACATTATAACATGTTGTATATATATTTTATTGTTCTTTATATATCATCTAGGCATCATTTTGTTTTCCAATTTATATTTACTTGTACTTTTTTATTCGTTTGTGACTATAATATGCATGTGGTAATTTTTCCCTTATAAATTGGTGTGCCTCTCTTAAAATTTATCTTTCAATTTATTATTATTATTTTTTATTTTTTTAATAATTAATTTTTTTTTTTTTTTTTTTTTTTTGGTTTATTTCTTTATTTTTTTGTGACATATATATCAATTTGGCAGCATCTATTAAATCGATTGTAAAACTTCCCTCTTGAGCTTGAATTGGTAGACTCCACTTACAATATTTATATTTATTTTATTTCTTTATTCTTTTGTGACCTGTTCCATAAAAAGCCATTTGAATTTATATTGAAGGTCGGCCAAAGTGCTAAAAGTGTCTTTATATATATAATATATATATATATATATATGTGTATATATATATATATATATATATGTATGTATGTATATTTATGGGTTTTTTTATTTGCTGTTTATTTCTTTATGATTATTTAGGCTGTGACATATATATCACTAAGGCACTATTTTGTAATTAATTTTTTTCTCAATTTATATTTATATTTATTTTTATTTCTTTATTCTTCTGTGACCATATAAATGTTGGCTCCTCCCACAATTTTTTTCTATGCTTACTATATATATGTATATATGTATATATATATATATATATATATATATATGTATATATATGTGAATATGTATGTATGTATGTTTTATTTTTGTAACCTATATATTGCCTTGATCTGTCCTTTCACTCCAGTGTTCCTGAGGATGTCATTAGA
This sequence comes from Bathynomus jamesi, assembly GCA_023014485.1. Taxonomy (NCBI): domain Eukaryota; kingdom Metazoa; phylum Arthropoda; class Malacostraca; order Isopoda; family Cirolanidae; genus Bathynomus; species Bathynomus jamesi. Next base: position 470,928 of record JAJOZX010001996.1, read on the forward strand.
CGAAAGCGCTTGAGCACCCCTTTGTGTTTCTTTTTTCCTTCGTGGTTTTATTCATCATATATATATATAATATATATATATTTAAACTGCATACATACATATACATACAATACACACTACATACATACATATACACACATATACATACAAACACATTTAACTGCAATGACCACACACATACTCACATACACATACATACATACACATACACGCATACAGCAAACAATTGAAAAATAAAATTGTAAGGGAAACAACAGACAAAAACAAATTTTTTTACCAAAGATTTAACAACCGGTGCTGCGAATATTTCTTACGAAGATAACTTCCTAAACGTTTCCGCAATAGCCTTTCACAATTAAAAAAAGATAGTGAGCTCCATATTACTAAAGCAGACAAGGCTAACACCTTAGTCATTATGGACAAAGTGGATTACATTGGAAAGATGAATGAGCTGCTTCAGGACCCCGCCACATACGTGAAACTTAGGAAGAACCCACAGGATGATGTCATCAAATCATTCAATAGTGGCTTGAAACGCATTCTCAAAGATCATAAGGATTTAATTCCCCTTTTTTTGTCCACTTCACCTGCTCTGCCTTATCTTTATGGTCTTATTAAAACCCACAAACCGGGTAACCCTATGCGCCCTATTATTAGCTCGTGGGCTCTATTACCTATAAACTCTCCAAATGGCTTGTTAATGTTTTGTCCCCCATTCTTGGAACTGTCTCTGATTCACACGTAAAAAATTCCATGGATCTCACTGAAAAATTGAATAATGTTCGCATTAATACCAACGATAGATTGATCAGTTTCGACGTTTGTTCATTGTTCACAAAAGTGCCGATTGATGATATGCTTGACTTTCTCGCCAGAGAATTACATAATTATGATTTACCATTACCTGCACACACTGTTTTGGAGCTTATTAAGCTTTGTATCAAGGATTGTAAATTCACTTTCAATGGCGAGCATTATCAACAAGTTTTTGGGATGGCCATGGGCAACCCTTTGTCGCCCCTTCTCTCCAATATTTATATGGAGTTTTTTGAAATTACTTACATTCCGAGAATCCTGGGGGTTGGCATCCCTTGGTTGCGGTACGTCGACGATATTTTGTGTATCTGGCCCATGAATCGTGACCTGGATGACTTCCTCCTTCAGTTAAATGACCAAGTCCCCTCCATTAAATTTACTTTAGAAGTGGAACAAGACAACTCAATCCCGTTTTTGGATGTGCGTGTTCATAGGGATAGCCCGGGTTTTAAGTTTAGTATCTATCGGAAAAAAACAAACAATTTGTCCTACGTACACTTTTACTCTGGACATGACACCCCTATTAAAAAGGCCATATTTTCCTCAATGTTTCTCCGCGCTCTTAGGATCGCCAGTCCGGAATATATCGATGCCGAATTGGAAAATATCAACGGTATTGGAAGTGAGTTGTGTTACCCATCTGCGTTCATGGAATCTTGTCTTAATAAGGCTAAACGAACCTTCTATCGTGTGAAATAACACTCGCACCTTGTCAAAGAATATTTTAGTACTTCCATTTTTCCCGGGCTTCTTAGGCATTGCTAATGTACTTAAACTTTTGGATATCAGTGTAGTTTTTTCATATAACAATATTGTGAAAAACATCATAGTAAAAAATAGCCCTACCAATAATTTAGGCATTATCTATAAAATTGGGTGTAAGCAATGTGATTCCTTTTACATAGGTCAGACGGGAAGGATTTGCAAACGCGTGTAAAACAGCATCAATATTCCGTTAGAACGGGACAGTTGTCCAGTGCCCTTTTTGTCCATTTGTCAGAGTTATCCCATTGTATTGATTGGAATAATGTTTCAGTTTTGTTTCACTCTAGCAACATTGTTAATAGAAATATTCTTGAGTCGGCTATAATTCAACTTACAAATACCTTAACATGAGTAAAGGTCTGTTTCAACTTGATCCCGTTGCTCTGAATTCCTTCAGAATGGATTTAAACAAAAAGGGCAGGTTGTTAAATCTTTGGTAAAAAAATTTGTTTTTGTCTGTTGTTTCCCTTACAATTTTATTTTTCAATTGTTTGCTGTATGCGTGTATGTGTATGTATGTATGTGTATGTGAGTATGTGTGGTCATTGCAGTTAAATGTGTTTGTATGTATATGTGTGTATATGTATGTATGTATGTGTGTATATGTATGTATGTATGTATGTATGCAGTTAAATATATATATATATATATTATATATATATATATATATATATGTGTATGTACCTTACCTTACCTTACAACCTCACAAAGGTTCTGCGGGATGATTTCTCATTTCTTGAAGGTCAAGCTTGTATATATATATATATATATATGTGGGTGTGTGTGGTGTGTTTGTATATATGTGTGTATATGTATATATATATTTGGTTATGTGGGTATACATGTGTACGTGTATTATTTGTAATTTTTTCAATTTATATTTATTTTTATTTCTTTATTCTTTTGCGACCTACCGTTTTCTCAGACAATAATTATAAAAACAAATTTGGTAATTTTTTTTCCCTTATGCATATATATATATATATATACATATTCTGTATATATTGCGTTTATATTTCGTATATATACCGTATATATGTTGTATATATTTTTATTGTTCTTTATATATCATCTAGGCATCATTTTGTTTTCCAATTTATATTTACTTGTACTTTTTTATTCGTTTGTGACTATAATATGCATATGTGGTAATTTTTTCCCTTATAAATTGGTGTGCCTCTCTTAAAATTTATCTTTCAATTTATTATTATTATTTTTATTTTTTTAATAAAATTTTTTTTTTTTTTTTTTTTTTGGTTTATTTCTTTATTTTTTGTGACATATATATCAATTTGGCAGCATCTATTAAATCGATTGTAAAACTTCCCTCTTGAGCTTGAATTGGTAGACTCCACTTACAATATTTATATTTATTTTTATTTCTTTATTCTTTTGTGACCTGTTCCATAAAAAAGCCATTTGAATTTATATTGAAGGTCGGCCAAAGTGCTAAAAGTGTCTTTATATATATATATATATATATATATATATATTATATATATGTATATATATATATATATATATATATGTATGTATGTATATTTATGGGTTTTTTTTATTTGCCTGTTTATTTCTTTATGATTATTTAGGCTGTGACATATATATCACTAAGGCACTATTTTGTAATTAATTTTTTCTCAATTTATATTTATATTTATTTTTATTTCTTTATTCTTCTGTGACCATATAAATGTTGGCTCCTCCCACAATTTTTTTCTATGCTTACTATATATATGTATATATGTATATATATATATATATATATATATGTATATATATGTGAATATGTATGTATGTATGTTTATTTTTGTAACCTATATATTGCCTTGATCTGTCCTTTCACTCCAGTGTTCCTGAGGATGTCATTAGACGAAAGCGCTTGAGCACCCCTTTGTGTTTCTTTTTTCCTTCGTGGTTTTATTCATCATAAATACTTTTCACGTGTCACTTTCGTGAAATAATTTTTCATATATATATATATATAAGCAAACAACCACAGTTCCTTTTCCCTGTGGTTGTTTGCGTATTAATAAGATCACGTGTTTTTCTGTGATTTTAGTGCATATATATATATATATATGAAAAGAAGGATCAACACAACGGCAAACATTTTTTTTTTGTTGATCCTTCTTTTCATCTGTAAGCTCCGGTTCCCTAAGGAGAAGTCAATAGCTTTGATATATATATAATATATATATATACATACATAGGGGCAACAAGCTTGACCTTCGTGAAATGAGGAATCATCGTGCGGAACCTTTGAGAGGTTGAAAGGTATACTGTGTATATGTATATATATATATATATATATATATATATATGGGATAAATTTCACAATAAAACACGTGAAATGAATAAATGCTGCAAACCCACAAGGAAAAAGAAAAACGATTCCAAGGCCTTTCGTGTATTCAAAGCTACACCTCATTCCCTGACGAGGTGTAGCTTTGAATACACGAAAGGCCTTGGAATCGTTTTTCTTTTTCCTTGTGGGGTTTGCAGCATATATATATATATATATACACCCAATTCAGTTTAAAGTACATTAATGAATAAATGAATGCAATTCCTTTTCGGTCGAGACTTTTGGAACACACACACACACACACACACACACACACACACATATATATATATATATATATATAATATATAATTAATAATAATTACATTTAGGGTACAAGTGTCTCCTAAATTAGCATAACGTTAAATTTAATGTATAGAGAAAAAATCTGTGAAATCTAAACGAACGAAACCCATTTGGTTGTCCACTTTATGTACAAATCAATAAAGTAATGGTCAAATTATATAATAAGCGTTTTATTTGGAGTTATAATCTGTATTTTGTTGAATTTACTTTATCAAAACAAATGGAAAAAAAATCGTACCGTATTTAAAACAACAAAACAAGCTTAGATTAACCAAATAAAGCAATGGTTAGAATATAATAATTATTTTAATTAGAGTTACCACAGAATTTTATTGTGAATGTTACGAGTACAATATATAAGCACTAATATATTTTCGAGCGACAACCGATGCATTCATATACGCTTACACGCAACCATCCATAAAAAATTAATATTAATTATTTTAGTTTAAAAAAAGTGTATTTCTTTATTTTCGTCTAAATATAAAGTGTTTTCACCTTAAAAAAAAAATCAATTAATAAAATTAATGTAAAGTAAAATTATAAATAATTATATCTAATTTGTTGAACGTGTTTTTAAATCAGGATGACGTAACAATTAAAGTACATCGTACATTGCGTCCCTTGGGAAGAAAAGCGGTTCGATTCCGTTTAAGGTGAAAAAGCCTTCCTGTTTATATATATATATTATATATAGAAAATGTTCATAATTAAGTATATATAACAGTTAAAGTTAAGTGAAGAAATTATCATTCAGAAAAAAAATCAGAAAAAGTAAGTTAGACATTTTGGTCCACTCTTAATTCGAAAATTAAATAATTTATGTTTTAATTCAAAGAAATTAGTTTAAAATAAAAATACGCAGATTATGCTCGATCGGGAAAATATTTGGGATCACCTGAAGATCAGGGACCCCATTCTTTAGTTAGCTTTATAAGGCTAACTAACGAAAATATCACGACCTAACCTAACCAATCGTCAAGGGCGTACAGTTAACCTAACGATTGGTTAGGTTAGGTCGTGATATTTTCATTAGTTAGCTAACTAAAGAAGGCTGGGGGCCCTGATCTTCAGGTGATCCATTATTTGTTTACTACAAGCAAATTACTGACAATAAAATTAATTATTTAACACGAAGCGAAGCTTTTTTTTTGAGTGTTTGAAAATCAAACAAAAATTGTTGAAAAACACTTATTTTCGCTCGAGTCAAATATTTTTCTCTATTAGTTACATTTAATCCCACACTAACTTATGGAACACCCTGTATATAAAAGGCACACTACCTTCACATAATTTGATGGTAATATCCTGACAGGCGAATGTACGTTGTTCTGGATGTTTATACTTGTATATTATACTCGGCTGTGATGATCGAGTATATCCGAAAAATACACCTAAAGAAATCTATTTAAAAAAAACTTTGCATTTTAGATAAACAAAATACTTTGTTCGAAATTATGAAGCAAAGTTTTGATAAAATGGAGTCACCTTGAAAATAAATTTGGTTTAGATTATAATGACAGAATTTGGCTTGATTTCGTGCGGTAAATTTGAAAATTATTAATTCCAAGTAAGTATATTCTTTTACGTAATAAAACTGAGCCTCACAATTTTGAGCACAGTACTTTGTTAGTATAAAAAATATATATATATATATATTTTTGTTTTAATTAAAGAGAGTTTTGTGTGTGTGTAGAGGGGGGGGGGGGTTATGTCTTACGGTTGGTACTTGGCATCTGGTTGGCGCCTTTAATAACAAAGAACTGATTGACAGCTTTACAACAGACACGAGTTTTAATTTAAAGGTTTATTTAATTAATTATTATTTAATTAATTAATTATTATTTATTTATTATTTCTTTATCGGTGGTGTAGTGGTTAGCGTCGCTGACTACGAATCCATTGGCTTCGGGATCGAGACCCGGTGACGGCAGGCGGCGCGCAGCAAAACCCAGCTGTTCATCTTTCACATAAATATTGTTTGGTCGATAAATGGGTACCCTGGCTAGCCTAGTGGTTAAGACGCTAAGCTGCTAGTGGGGCGTGGTTCGGATTCCACATTAAACTGTAGGTATGAGGTGGAGTGACAAGCTTGACCTTCGTCAGAATGAACAATTCGGACGGAAGCAAAACCAAGGTTATATATATATATATATATATAATATATATATATAAATTGAAAGAGATAATTTCCTTTAAATATTAAATGGTGAAGTTTTAGTTCAATTAACTAAAAATTATTAATTATTTCTGCAAAGACTTTAACGTATAATCCGATCATTAATTATATATATATATATATATATAATATATTCTTATTTTTATTTTATAAAGGAAAAGGCTAAAATGAAATACCAAGTCCTTAAATCAATGTTTTCTAACCGTGGTGCCAAGAACTGTTAAAAAAAAAAAAATAACCAATTCAGAACTGAAAACTTCCTCACCAAATGACAATTTCAAATCAAACAAAAACATTCACAATTTATAATGTCTATAAGCTAAATAGGCTCAGTTTGAAGTTACGTGGTGATCAGGGTGATAAACTCCATTTTGAACAGCGGGAGACGCAAAACGAGACATGGCACAGTGCCTCGAGTCAAAACAGGTTAGGAACTACTGCCTCAAATAGTGAGAAACTCGCTAACATAACCTGATCAGAGCTAACTCAGCTTTTTTGCCGACAACTTTAACGTTATGAGGTAACAAAAATGTTACCTCACTTAAAAGAAATTACCCCATCGCATCACAGCTGTGAATTATATCAAACATTCGACCTCACTTGCTTGCTCATTTGTCCAGTTGCTTACGCACGTGTGTGTGTGTGTGTGTGTGTGTGTGTGTGTGTTGGAGAAAGTTGTCTTAAATATGGTAAGTTTTGATAGTAACAAAAACCAAAGAATAACTTTTGGTTCGAGACAAGACCGAAATTCGATACCAGAATATTCATTTAAAATCGGAGAAGTTTTTCCATTATTCTCACTTTTAATGAAGTGCTTTTTCCCCTTTATTTCTTTTCCTCTTTTTCCCGAAAGAGAGGAATGACATAACGGAACGATGTCGATCTGCACAATGTCGACACCAAAATTTTTGAATTTGCAGAATATCGAAAATCTCGACTTTATACATGCCAGTTAAATTCATGTTAAGTTAGTTTAGATTAGGTCAGGTTAGGTTCTCTTTGATTAGGTTGTTAGTAATTTTCATTGAAAATCTAAAATGTATTTATGCGTTCGTCACTCTCAGTTGAAAGATTAAATTTTTTACTTTCATTTGAAATCCATATACTTGCATAAGGTCGACTTGCATAAGATCGATCTGGAATACGACCGACTTGTGTAAGGTCGAATGTCGACATGAAATTCGATTTTGTCCATATAATGTCGAGAGGTTATATTTCCAAACTGATTTGTTTGTTAGTGATTAATTACACTTGGGTACAATTCCAAAGTCAATATATATATATATATATATATATATATATATATATATGCCACACACACTGATCATAAACTGCAAGAATACAATCGCTGAGTCCCTATATTGGATATGGAGACGATCACTAGACACGGAAGAAATACCGGGCATCCTGAAGAGCGCGAACATAGTCCCAATATATAAAGGAGGAGATCGATCCGAGGCCAAAAACTATGGGCCAGTGTCGCTTACATCTCATCTCACTAAAATATTTAAAAGAATAGTCAGACAGAAAATCTGACTTTTTGGAAACTCAGAAAAAATTCAATGATAAATAATCAACATGGGTTTCGGTCAGGCAGATCATGCCTATCACAACTAATAGAACACTACAACAACATTATTGATTCACTTGAAAGTAATGAAAACTATGATGAGAATAACAGGAAAAGTAGGGACATGGATATATAATATTCTTAGTGAGCGGCGGCAAGTCTTTACAGTACAAGGAGTATCTTCATCAGAATCAGAGGTCTTCAGCTTAGTACCACAAGGAACAGTATTAGCTCCACTACTCTTCATAATCATGCTAACTGACATAGATGAGGACGTTACCAGAGACAGCACAGTAACATCCTTCGCGGATGACACAAAGATCAGTAGAAAAATAAGAAACCGAGAAGATATAGGATCTCTACAAACCGACATGAACAGAATCTAAAGTGGACGGAAGACAATAATATGAAGTTTAATACTGAGAAATTTCAGCTGTTAAAGTACGGAAAAAGAGAAGACCTAAAATCCATGGAATAATGGAATATTATACCCCAAAATGGACAGGAAATTCAGAGAAATTCTAGAGCAAAAGATTTAACCCTAAAAGGACGACCGCTACATATTGGTAACCTTTCAAATACACTCATTCATAACCTAACCCTACAAACAATTCCGGCGTTAAAGGGTTAAGGGATGTAATGACTGATGATGCGAAATTTGAAACACAAAATAAGATAGCAGTAAACAGAACAAAGAATAATGGGGCAGATATTAAGAACCTTTAAACGAAGGGATAGGAATGTAATGATTCCCCTACTGAAAACCCTGATCATACCCAAATTGGAATACTGCTCGGTCCTAACATCCCCATATAAAAAAAAGGCCATTAGACAGCTGGAAGGGATTCAGAAAAGCTTCACAGCCAAAATCAAGGGGTGCAAAGAACTAAATTACTGGGAAAGGTTACGCGAACTAAACCTATATTCATTGGAAAGGAGAAGAGAGAGATACACTAGGAAAATAATGGAGAAACTAGTCCCTAATCTTACTCTGAACCCTATAACTCCCCAAACAACGGTGGAAAGTAGAAAAGGTAGACTGTGTCGTGTTCCCAAAATAGTTTTGTTGTGAGAGGACCAAAACTGTTTAATCAGCTGCCCAAAGACCTAAGAAACACGAAGGGAGTTGCAGTGGATATCTTCAAAAGAAGATTAGACGCCTAGCTGAGAACAATCCCCAATGAGCCGGGCGTGGAGAGCACAAGAAACCAACTCACTACTTCACCAGGCCAACTCGAGAGGAGGAGCGACAAGCTTGACCTTCGCGAAATGAGGAATCACCGCGCGGAACCTTTGTAAGGTTGTAAGGTAAGGTGTGTGTATATAATATATATAATTATATATACAGGGTGGGCGGAAAGTAGCTCCCTATTTTGGATTGGTAAAAAAATACGTATATTATTCATTTATTTCAGAAAAAATAATATGAAAAGGTAGGCATACATGGTAGGTTTTCTCTAAAATTCAATGTGGGCTCCAACTCTTTCCACCAGCTTCTGGAGCCGCCCAGGAATGGCGTCCACTGACTTTAGCAGGAACTCCGGCGGGATGGAGGACATGACTTCCCGAATTCGGTCCTCCAGTTCTTCCAATGTCCTCGGTTTGGTGCGGTAGACTTCTTCCTTTACCCACCCCCAAAGAAAGAAGTCGCACGGTTACCGCTGAAAAAACGGCAGAATCGGTTCAGTGTAACGGTGTGTGTGTGGTATGACCTCAGATCAGGTTGTGGGCCCGTTCCTTCTGCGCAACACCATGAATGCTGAGCGGTACCTTGCTATGTTGCGAAACGAGGTCTGGCCGGTTGTCAGCACATGGGAGAACATCGACGATCTGATATTTATGCAAGATGGCGCCCTCCGCACTTCGCTCTTGTTGTCCGTGAGTGGCTGGATGCCCACTTCCCTGGGCGTTGGATGGGTCGTCGTGGTCCACATCAATGGCCAGCCAGGAGCCCCGACTTGACACCGTGCGACTTCTTTCTTTGGGGGTGGGTAAAGGAAGAAGTCTACCGCACCAAACCGAGGACATTGGAAGAACTGGAGGACCGAATTCGGGAAGTCATGTCCTCCATCCCGCCGGAGTTCCTGCTAAAGTCAGTGGACGCCATTCCTGGGCGGCTCCAGAAGCTGGTGGAAAGAGTTGGAGCCCACATTGAATTTTAGAGAAAACCTACCATGTATGCCTACCTTTTCATATTATTTCTTCTGAAATAAATGGATAATATACGTATTTTTTTACCAATCCAAAATAGGGAGCTACTTTCCGCCCACCCTGTATATATATATATATATATATATATATATATATATATATATATATATATTTTAGTTATAGGTATAGTTATATATCATGCATGGTCACGCACGAGTTTGAATTATGCAAAATTAACTACCAGGATTCGAACCCAGGACTTTTGAGTGTTACACCAAAGAAATGTGAATTAAGTGATCCGATTGGCCCGAGTGGAATTAAAACGTAAAACAACTCTTGGTCACAAAAGCATTGTGTTCGCTCGGGTACTGAAATGTGCACTCTGTGTATTAGCTTTAATCTTGTTGTTGTATAGTGGTTAGCGCCCGCGACTCCTGCTCAAGAACTCCATATATATATATATATATATATATATATATATACACAGAGTACATTAGGACCCTGCGAAGCTTCGAGATTCGATTTGATTTCGAATCGGGAGAGAGGATTCGATTTGATTCGTTAGCTTGGGCTCCGATTCGATATTTTCGATTCTCCATTAAGTCGAATACTTTATTAAATAAATACTTTTCTTTTTACTTAGATTATAATTCAATCTATACACTGAGACCAATCTCTCGCGCAATAACACTTTTATCATACTTTAATACCATTGTTCCTCCTCATGATCAAATACTTAATACATTTTTTTAGAAGGATTTACTTTGTCCTTTGTTCTCAACAAGATTTAATTAATTTTATGATTATTACTAACCGTGTGTAGAAACACTAATTTTTATGTGTACAGTTGGTTCGATTCGATTTGAATTGTTTGGATGATTTGATTCGAGATTCGATTCGAATATATATATATATATATATATATATACACACCAACACCCGGGACAAACAGTATTTAGAGATTTAATTTTCAGGTTTAGTTTTCGCCCTTGGCCCCGCCTTCCTGCATAAGAAAAAAAGATGAAGCAAACTGTTTCATCGTTAAATGGAAAGTAAATTAAATAAACGGTAACTGCTAATCCGATAAGTTTCGACCAAAATAAAATGAGATTACCTTTTTACTTCTCTTATTTCTATTTGGAAAAAAGGAGATCATTTTGAAAATGAGAATTGTGTGTCTCGAAATCTATTTCCGAGTTGAGATTGTCCCTCGAGGTCTTTTCTGACATCGGCACAAAAAAAAAAAAAAAAAAATCCGTTTCAATAACCCAAATTAGGTATATTTACCCAGATAATAAGCTAATGCAAGTTTGTGATTCAACCAATTATAGTTTTTTTGGGGGGTGGGGGTGCGGGGTGGGGGGGTCGAAATTCATTCTGTATTTTCGATAAAATTTTGAAGTTCTTTTTCAAGTCCGCGAGTGTTTAACGTTACTGATTTTATTGATATATTTATATATTTAAAAAAAAAAAAAGCTCTAGGACTCAATGAGAATAATGTACCGTTTCGGGAAAAAAGTTCGTTCAGAGCCGCAAGATTTCCAAAAGCAAAAATATAACTAATTATTAATATTGCGTTTTTCTTTGCATATTTTAGTCATTTTGGTAACAGAAATAAAATTCCAAAAGTAAACCTCAGTCGTTAATGATAACTCATTTTTTTTGTTCTTTAGAAATATTTTGTTTTGGCGAAACTGCACATACTAGATACAGTATGTCAGTTCAGTATGTAATCTCTTTGATAGATAAGAGACGCTTACTGTGTTCATGCAGAGCCGAGATTAAAACTAAAAAACTATATAAACAATACGATTAGACTAGACTAGACTAGGTCTAAGACTAGAATTCGCGGGTGATAAGGTAGTAAAAGTCAATAAGACCACGTATGTTTATGATAGAACTCTCCGACAACAATTTGTTAGTTATTTAACAAATATTTTACGGACTGTCTTGTTTCACCATTCACACTGCAATTTCGGAAAAAAGTTCGCCTACAAACCAAATTTCTAAAGACAAGAAAAAATTACTAATTAGTAGTACGGTATTCAATTTTCCTTTAAATATTTGATTATTTTTTACATTTACATTAAGCAAAGTAATTACAACTACGATGAGGTGTATTGCTAAATATATGCATATACAGGTTGGCGCAAAAGTCAGGAGTCAAAGGAGCCAGGGAGAATAGCTCTTATCCTTTCTATGGCTGCCACTATTTTTAAATAAAAACTACTCTTTTAGTTAAAAAATGTATAATTTATAATTTTTTAGTTAAAAAATTGGGACTAGTATGTTTCATGGACTGCTCTCGATTTTCCTACAAAATTGCAAACAAAGGCAGTCGATGACCCTGATTTTGTTTTTGCAATCGGTTTTTTGGAGAAACCTAACCTGACCTAACCTAACCTAGAAAAATGTATTTTTGACTAAAAAAGTGCATAACTTTAACATGTTATTACAACTTAACATGTTATTACATTATCATTTCTATAATTTAGGTCTCGGGGGTACGGGGGCTGATCACGCATCACGAATTCATCGGTATAGGGTTCACTTTGTGATGCGTGATCTTTACGGGGGCTCCGCCCCCGTACCACCGAGACCTAAATTATACAAATGATAATGTAATAACATGTTAAGTTATGCACTTTTTTAGTCAAAAATACATTTTTCTAGTATACATTTTTCTAGGTTAGGTTAGGTCAGGTTTCTCAAAAAACCGATTGCAGAAACAAAATCAGGGTCATCGACTGCCCTTGTTTGCAACTTTGTAGGAAAATCGAGAGCAGTCCATGAAACATACTAGGTCCAAAAAATTTATAATTTATAATTCTTTAGTTAAAAAATTTATAATTTATAATTCTTTAGTTAAAAAATTTATAATTTATAATTCCTTAGTTAAAAAATTTATAATTTATAATTATTTAGTTAAAAAATTTATAATTATAATTCTTTAGTTAAAAAATATATAATTTATGAAATAATGACCGTTTGACTCCTGACTTTTGCGCCACCCTGTATATATATATATATATTACTTCAAATCTAAACGCCTTTAAATCCTCTTCCTGTTAATGAGTTTCGGATTAAAAGAATTTTAGTAAATTTTCTCTTTCAGCGAATTCTCTGCAAATACTTTTTTCGTTAGTAAAACTGCCAAACGTAAGATACTGTACGTCACTTTCTCTAAAAACAAGGACCTGCCAAAATTCCTATATTCCTGCGCGCGCATGTACGTGTATGTGTGCATGTAACTGCGCGTATACACCCGTTTGATTCACTGGTTATTTTCGCTATATGCCAAATTTGGACCAAAATATCGCAATAAGGTAAGCCTATTTACGAGTAAATTCCAAAAAACATCAAATTTTTTGGGGACAAATTGGTCGCAGCGAACATTCAAAAATATTTATATAACAGCGTGAAAAAGGGTCGGTCGGAGGTGGACCAATTCAGTTCATAATGTAAGTCCACTTAAATTATATGATTAATAAAGTGGAAAAATCGTACGTGTGTGTGTGTGTGTGTGTTTTATAGTTAATGGTCTAATTTTACAAAGACACCGGTTCCAATTTTAATGAAAATTTTTACTTTTTAATCTTTCAACCTTTCAAATGTTCCGTACTGCGATGATTCCTCATTTCACGAAAGTCAAAATCTTTAGAAAATAAATTAAATAAGACAAGTTTGAACAATCAGATTTCAATTTTTTTGCACCCAAATCATGTTTTGTCCAATAAACTTAATGGATTGCTCTAAAATAATAAAGGAATAGAAAATTTTAATTTTAATTTTGGATTTAAAAGTCTCAAATTTATTACGTTGAATTAATTACCCCCCGCCCCCCGGCCATCCTTTTAATTCAACTATAGGAGCCACCCATCATACTCGACGGAGATTATCTTCTATCGTAATAAGCTTCCGAGTTATTTACGCTTACCAAATGATAGATGAAACCTATAAAAATGGAATCATAGTGCCTGTGCGGTTCAACTCCCCTCTTTGTCGGCCCCACACCCACCCACCTATTCCCCAACTCCCACTTTTTATCATAAAACAGCAATAAAAGAGTAAAACAAAGTAAAAATGGTGGAAGGTCGCGTAGTATTTTCAGTTAAACAAACTGACTTCATAAACCAAATTGAAATTTACATACACAGGAATCTGTTTTTAGCTTTATGGCTGTTTTACACAGCGTTTGGCCCCAAATAAATTTCGGACACTACGCCAACGTCGGGAAGAGTGGTCGGTTTTTTGGGTGTGTGTGTGTGTGTATATATAATAAATATATATAATATATATATATAATATATATTATATATATAATATATATATCCTTGTGTACTTCTGTATAACTTTGTATATAGTACAAAGTTTATTTTATATACACTATAGGCTGTGTATAACGTTATACACTATTTCTAATTTTGTATATCTTTATATACGCCTCTGTATAATTTTGTGTACCTTTCCTTACCTCTGTATATAATTTTGCATAGAGTTCCGGAAAAGTTCGCCAAGAAACCTGTAATTTCTTAAAAGTATAAAAGAATACTAATTAGTGTGCTTTTATTTTATATTATTTTTTAGAACAGTTTTAAAAATTTTAAAAAAAAATTACTTAATTTTTTATGCTTTTCAGAAATTGTTTGTAGGTGAACTTTTTTCGGAAACTGTACGTTTGTATATGTTACAGTAAGAGTGTAATTTCATGAAATCCCTGAAATTTTCAGTAAGATTGTGAAACTAGTGATTTCACTCAAGGACTTTAGGTTAGAGTAAGTTAAGTTAGTAACTTCCTGAAGTCCCTGAGTGAAACTGTAATTAAGCGAAATTACAAAAAAAAATTAGGGATTTCACGAAATCACTAGTTTCACAATCACACTGTAACATATATACGTTCGTATAATTTCGTGTAACTTTGTGTATTTCCCTGTGTAACTTTAGCACGTTCGTATAATTTCGTGTAACTTCGTGTATTTCTCTGTATAAATTTAGTACGTTCGTATAATTTTGTGTAACTTTGCGTATTTCCCTGTGTAACTTTAGCACCTTCGTATAATTTCGTGTAACTTTGTGTATTTCTCTGTAAAACTTTAGTACGTTTTTATATATCCTTTTCATCAACTATTAACTCGTTATTACGACACCACTGTACTTTATTCACGGAATCCAGTGAACTTAAATATTTATGTAAAATTCCAAATCCAGTTTTTCAGATATGTGTCACACGAAAACATAAAAAATAAAACCCCACGAAAATAAAGGATATTTTTAAACAATTTCTTAACACAAAAAAAAAGGAATTGAATATATTTCAACGATATTTTATCGTTTTCTCGCCGTATAAAAGTGAGAGGAATTAATTTAAAATTCTCATACCACGTTCACGCTCGTAAACGTGCGAGCAAAGTTTTTACAAAGAGAAAGTTGTAAACGGTAAAGTACTGTAGAGAAAGCTCATGGTGACAGAAAGGAGTAGTGAAAAAAAAATTCTTAGTACAATGAAAAGAAAAATTTCAGAGTCCATTCACACCATGCGTACATTTATCTCGTGTACTTAATTATGCGCGAGTGGACAGTGAGAAATAAAGGATAGTACAGTAAACAAATTCTGATTTACTTTAAATATGATTGAAACTTCAATGCGTAATCTACTCTCCATCATCCATTTTTTTACAGATTTTTAATTACAGTATTTATTAAACGGATGTAGTGATCACTTAATGGCTGCATCATTTCACCGATGAATACCAAAGGACTACAGTTCTGCTAAACTGAATATTATTTAAAATGATTCATATAATATCGAACTCTCGTGCTAGGCCTGACTGAAGAAAAGAGACAATGATCCCGAGGATCCTCCAGTCGGTCAGAACCGCTTAAATGCGGTCACACCTCCTCCAACAATGCACAGCATATATATATATATACACCTTTGGTTAGCTTCCGCCCGAATTGTTCATTCTGACGAAGGTCAAGCTTTTCACTCCACCTTAGACCTACAGTTTAAGGTGGAATCCAAACCACGCCCCATCAGCAGCCCAGCGTCTTAACCATTAGGCCACCTAGGGTACCCATTTATCTACCAACCACTTTCTTTATTGTGTGGAAGGATGAACAGCTGGGTTTTGCAGCGCGCCGGCTACCGTCGGGTCTCGAACCCGGGGCCGATGGATGGGCCGATGAACTATATATATATATATATATATATATGTGTGCTTGTGTGTGTGTGTGTGTGCTTGTGTGCGTGTGTGTGTGTGTATTGAAGGGTTCACAGAACAAAATGAATAATCCCCAACTTATATAACAAGTTTCCCTAAGATACGGTCACGGGTGCGCAAAATCAGAAAAGTTTTACAATTCTATTTCGCAATGTGAAACTGAAGTTATTTCCCATTTACCTATATTAAATACAACACGATTTTACCAACCACGAACAGTATTCTGTATTCCCAAGTATCATCCCTTAAACTGAACAGGTCTGTTCGAAGATTCTAATTCCAAGGATTCTCCATCAAGCTCCCCTCTCTAATATAGTGTGTGTGTGTGTGTGTGTGTGTGTGTGTGTGTGTGTGTGTGTGTATATATATATATATATAGAGAGAGAGAGAGAGCGTTCCGAGGACAAGAGGAAGCCTCAAAGACCTTTCGTTCCACCCGAGGAGGTTCCTGTTATTAAACTAGTTCATTTTTCAACTATTCTAGTAGTATTAATAGAAAAATGGATAGTAAAGCATAAGGCTCTCTCCCCACCCTCCGCTTCCTCCCCGCCAGAGGCGGGTACCGTAAAAGGTTGAAGAAAATACCTTGATCCTGGAAAACCATCCAAGGGAATTTTACAGGAAAGAGGAGAATATACGAGCTAGCTCCACAACTACGCCATGCGCACACAGAAATCGTACATTAGATAGCACCGTTGCATACATCAACCAATAATATATTTGCGCCGATCGCGTATCATCTATTTGGTATCGTCACAAAAACCTCCACCATATGGTTCTGGTTTTATACAAAACATTTACAGCTTTATGCCTCACACCAGCACTCACCCTTCACGCGCATCCAGCCACCCACGATAAGATAAAAAAAAAAACGTGAGTGCAGAAACGCAACTTTACCTCACCTAGTCCATGCCACGCATTTTTTTTTTCAGGTTTTGTTCGTTATGAAATTATGTACGTCTACAAAATATTTTTTATACTCTATTCTTAGACATATTAACAAGACACGCGAGTGTGTGAGCGTGTTTTCTGTAATTGGATGTCTGTGATGTGTAGGTGTCTGCTAACTCAGAGTTTCAACTTTGGTCTCCCGCCGTGAAAGGTGTTTATGCAGCAAGTGATATACTGAGTCGTTCATACTTCGCGGTGTTGTGCCACGACGAGTCGAGAAAAATCTCTTTCCGGCGAGGAATATTAATGGGAGGTCCGTGTATCTATCCCCGTGTTACTCGTCCCTTATGGAGAATGAAAGTGTTTCGTGAGTGATCACCCGTTGTCGCTACGGCGAATTCAAAAGTCTCCTACTTAGAGGTGTTTATGAGGCAAGCGATAAAAACGAAAGCGTTGCTCGATGGTTGATCATGCTATGTTGGGCACAATGCAACCAGAGACGTCTCTTTAAAGTGGGGAGAGGAGTAAATGTTTAAACAAACTCCTGCGGAGTTACGTTATAATACTGTTTTCAAAATACTTATTTAATTGATTCTTAACCCTTTCATGCTCGAATTATGTTTAAGATTACAACAATTTTATACCTTATATTATTTCCCATAAGGGCTAAACTCTCGTAAAATTATATGGTTAAATTTACAACCATGGGCATGAAAGGAGGGTTAAATTATGTTATACGTGGGAACAGTCTTAAACCCTGAGTGCATTCAAAACTTTGTCCAGCCTATTTCAGCCTATTTTTAAACATATTTATATTTTGTCTTGAAAGAACCTCCGAGGGAAGTTGGTTCCAGATATTAACTATTTTATAAGAGAAGAAATTACCGCAGATGGAGATACTAAATGTTTTTAGTTCCAGTGTAAAACCATTATTTCTTGTCGGATTGGTATTAATGGAAATAATCTCCTGTAGTCTACCCTGTCTATTCCACTGAACAACTTGAAAACTTGAATAAGCTGACTGCGCAACATCCTGGTCTCTAAAGTAAACAGATTTAAGCGCTCTAATCTACGTTCATAGTTTTGAAGTGTCATATAGCCTACTTGAGTTGAGGTCTAACTAGTGAAAATGAAAATGAAAATGAAAAGGTTTATTGGCAGACAATAGTCCATATGACAAATATTATTAATACAATGACAGTTCATATACTAAGGATAGAAATATATACAACTGATTAGAAATAATACTGTAATGTCGAAGTTAAGTGGAGCTACAGACAGACGTTTTCGTACCAAGAAGTCCATAGCTTAGGCCTTAGAGGATAAATGGCAGGAATCATGGATAGCTTGGATGATCTGGTTGGTTGATTTTTTAATTCTTTGCATTAGACTGTATTGAGCACGTCTTGTTACCTCCGGGAAGCCCAGGACATTGCGGGTCGCAAACATTTGCGAAGCTGAGCATCTCGGGGGTAATTTATGTAAGAGTCTAAAAGACCCGTTGTACAGCAAATTTAGAGTTCTGCCAGAACCTTTTTTATAATTCACCCACAGTTGCTGTCCGTATATATTACTGCAGAAAGTACGAAAGAGAGTGTCTTTAGCTTCACTTGTACAGAATCGAAAGTTCCTTATGGTCATATTTGAGATTGTTTTCTTATATCCGAGTCATCACTCAAGGAGCTGGTAATAGTTTGACCCAAATACTTAAACTCTCGTACTTCCTCAATTACTTCATCATTCATTTTAAGCCTTATATCAAGCTGGCTGCTTACAGCTTTTAGGATGAAATTGCATAACCTTAGTGTTTGTAACATTAAAAAGAATATCATGTTTCTGCGAATACACTTTGCAGACGTTTAGTAGCCGATCCAGACCTTTAACAGAGGGACTTATTAACACCATATCATCGGCATAAACTAAGTTATTTATCCTTGTGTTATCTATACAACATCCCACTGTTGCCTCATTAAATGAAGCAATTAATCCGTCGATATACACATTAAACAGCATAGGGGAGAGCAAGGAGCCTTGTCTCACCCCGCAAGAGGAGCCAAAACACTCGGATAGTACATTGCCCCCGGGCCCGTCGCCAGCCGAAAATATTTGGAGGGGCACCTGTGTTTATTAGGGGGGCACCTCCTCTATAACCATAAACACAAAACAGATCATAATCGAATAATTTTTATTCAGTACTAGGTACTTATAGGTAGGCAGTGGAGTACACGAGACAACACGAGAAAACACGAGTATCAATACTAGTGATGTAGGTCATCCGCATCCGCATCCGCGGAACATCCGCACATTTTCTCGCATCCGCATCCGCACCCGCATCCGCACTTTGGACTGCGGATGTGGACCGTTGAGATAAAATGTCATTAATAAGCGGAAATTATCAAATTCTACTATATTAATAGAACTACTTCATTGTGCGCAAAAGTGATGCAAGCGACAAGACGAGAGGCTGTTCTTGCATGAAGTTACTCTCTTGCAACCTACTTAGATCTACGTTACAAAGCTAAGTTATTTTCACCTAGTACATTAGAACGAGTTAAATCATCACTTGGCAAAGCAGTTGAAGAGCTTCAATCTCTTGAATCTGTCGCTTCGCCACCCACCAAAAGAATAAAAGTTTCAGTGACAGAACCAACACCTTCAACAAGCAAATCTATCACAGAATCTGTCTCTCAGTTTCTTGAGTCAAGCAGCAATGACGAGACCTACGCGATGTCAAAAGATGTAGTAAAAATGATCGAGAGCTATCACCAAGAAAAACGCCTGGCTGCATGTGACAATCCTATTAGTTGGTGGAAAAATACGCAGAATATCTATCCATACTTGAGTAAACTTGCAAGGAAACATTTAGCCTGTCCTCCAACAAACGTACCAAGCGAGAGATTATTTAGCAGTGCTGGATTAATATATGATGAAAAGAGAAACAGACTGGCAGCAGAAAAGGCAGAAAAATTAATGTTCCTTAAGCATAACCTTCCTATAATTAAGTTTGAACATTAAACGATGAACATCTTAGTTTACTTTATTTTAATTACTCATTTATAAATATGCCTAATAAAACTTTAAACTTAATATAAATAGTTATCAAGCTAATTAAAGATCTCTTTCTATAAGGGTGGAGGTTGGGGAAAGAGGTCGTTGGGGTGCATTTGAGTTGGGTTCACGTCCCGCATCCTGGTAACACAATTATGGTTTCTAATTGTGGCTGAAACTCAACAAAATATAACGAATTTATTTGCAGACGAATTCACTAATTGATTTCTATATTAGTTAGATGCTTGATATTATTTTATATGTTCAGAGAAAAGTACAGCAATTATTGTACAATTAATCAATTATACTACATTATAGCTACAGCTCTCTCTATATAATAACTTATTATATACGTTAAACACAACAAATCTCGAATATATCCTAAAAAATAACGAAAATGTAGACATCCGCATCCGCATCCGCGGATGTTGAAATCAAACATCCTCTTCCGCATCCGCATCCGCGGATGTGAAAAAAATGACATCCGCTACATCACTAATCAATACAGTTCAAGACGCCTGTTTTTGGCTTCGGAAAATACACGGAGCAGTTCATTCATATTTAGTGTATGAAGAGAGAAACGACAGAATCACCAGACAGCTTTGTCTTTGTTGCGTCATGCAACGTCTGTAGGGGTGTCAAACTCGAGTGAATGTCGAAAAGGAAGCCTCACACACAGCAGTGCTAGCTCCAAAGGTAGCAGCTCCAGCAAAAAGTTTGTAGACTGTTGGAAATGCTGCGCGTAGAGGATACAGCAGCTGACACAAGTCATCGAAGCAGTGATGTTTTTCAGTCAAATTCTTTCACTAATAACTGCGTTACAACGACACATTCCGCCGCAAAATCCGTATCCAGATGCAGAAGACTTGCAAACGATCCCAGTTTCTCGAAGTTCATAAAGTCGCTGTTTTCGGGCCACAGTGAGGATAAACATTTCAAATAAAAGAACGTCATATTATCACAGTACCTACTATTTTTTCTGGGGCGGGCACCAACTCAATTTGGGGGGGCCTGGGGCGACGGGCGTGATTGCCCCACCTAACATTGAAAGATTGGTGGGAATACAAAAATTTCAATAAATTTAATATGTACATGGGAACCTTCCTCTCTTCTAGTTTTGCAAATAAAATATTGTGCTTCACCCTATCATATGCCTTACTTATATCAAGGAAACAGCTATAAATAGTTGAATTACTGGCAATGTATTTAGATATTGTTTCTTTAAGTACATAGATACACAGGTCAGTTGAGTGGGACCTTTTAAAGCCAAACTGATTAGGAGATGTCCATTGGAAATCATTTAATCGGAGTAACAAGAGTTTTTCTAGTAGTTTCGAGAAGCAGGAAGCGACAGCAATAGGCCTGTAATTATTGCTGGACAGAATGTCTCCATATTTATTTTTGACCAGGGGCAACATATATACCCTCATGAACTCTGCAGGGATATAGCTATGAGCAAGCATGGCTGATAGGAGCAATGATATATGCAGACATACTTCGTCATTTGCATATTTTAAGTGCTCATTCGATAAGTCATCTACCCCTGACGCAGAACCAGTCTTTAACTCTTTAATTAACCTCTTCACTTCAGAAAATGATATCAAAGTATTTTCCCTTATCCCTCCCACAATCGTTTCGCTGCAATCTATCTTAAGATTATCCCTACTCACACTGTTAAGAATGTTAGAATAGTGGTTTTTCCACAGCTTTGCAATTTCATCCTCCCTCGACACCCCATCGATTGTCGGAGGGAGGACATTTTTGACACCTGCTTGATTCTTAACAAATTTCCAAAATTTTTTATTATCGTTATTTATGCGAGCTTCACAGGCTTTTGATGCTCGAATAGACTCTTCTTCCTGTTTACATCGCCTTATGGCCGCCTTATACTGACCCCGACTTCTACACATATTCAAGTATACTGGTCCTAATCTCGGTCTACCATGAAAGCACCACAAATCATAGGCGTCTTTCGATTCCCTTTTCAGGGGGGCAATAAAATCATTCCATCCAGGAATAATCTTAGTATGATAGTTGTAAGATTTAATCAGGGGGCTTCCTGCTTCTCTTAACAAGGATATTATCTTACTATAATACCTATCTATGAGTTTACAGTGAGAATCATTTGAGCAAGGATTATTACAGGCACGGTGCAAAATTTCTAAATTATTAAAGAGGTGACTTGTTCTGTCTTTGTATTCTATTCTCTGCTGCATCGTAACATTGGACCAATCGACGCGATTATTCTTACCTATTGAGTTCTTGTTAAGTCGTGTTGCGCATAAATTGGTAAAGTTAATTAATATTTCTAATGGTCTATGATCAGAAATAAGGAAGTCATGCAGAATATGAACTCTAACAATTCGATCCTTCAGATTATTACTAATGAGACAATGATCAATCCACCTGGTGGTACCACTCATATCACTAACGTATGTAAAATTACCACTGGCTACCCCGAATACATCTACATCACTTATACTTAAATTGGCCGACTCGTACATGTTACCCAATTCTACAAAGAATTCCGAGTTCACATGTGCGTTAAAGTCCCCCATTATTATACAGTGAGAATATTTGGGGTTATCTGATAATGACTTAATTTTGTACAGCAAATCAATGTATTCATTATAAAGAGACATTACAATTCCCTTATTTCTAAATTGGAACCGTCTTTTAATGTAACCTAGTATTTTTAAGGCTCCCATTTCGAATTCTGCGCAGTGCTTTGGCGGTTTCAGATCATTACTGATATAAACTCCTAAGTCTTTCTCTAGCTCAGTCTCAGTCAAGTTCTTCCCCATTAAAGAGTAATCGGTCTTCGGGTTCTTGTAACCTATGCGCATTACCTTACATTTGTTCAAGTTGAATGACATCTGCCAAGTACCAGATCATTCGCCCAACCTATCAAGATCATTTTGAAGCGTTCTTACGCCCTCCTCATTACACTATTTCCTAATTTGGTATCGTCCGCGAATTTAGAAATTGTACTTAGGAGCCCAACGTCTATATCGTTAGTACCAGAACGGAGCCCTGTGGAACCCCACTGGTAACGGGGACCTACTCCGAAGCCACTCCATTTATTACCACTGTCCGCTTTCTATCTCTTAACCAATCTTCAATCCAGTCGGAAACGAGGCCGGTATTTCCTTGTCTTCTAACTTTAGCCATCAATCTCGCGTGAGGGATTTTGTCAAAGGCTTTTGAAAGTCGAGATACACTATATCTATTCCTTCAGTTACCTCATAAAGTAGGATATACAAATTACAGAAAAATGCTAACAGGTTTGTTGAACTGGATAAAGCCTTGTTAGGAGGGAAAGAGCTTTAAAAACAAATTCAAAACAAATAAAAAGAAACTAAATTTATAAAATTATAATGATGATAAATGTCTTTTCCGTCGCCAGCGCGAAACTGAAGATAAAAATGACACTAGAAGGTTATTTGGAATGAACGAAGAAAACCCTTAGCTAAAGCTGTAGTATGCAGTGTTTCGTGTTTAAGAAAAAAAAATCGCATCTCTGTATATAAAAAAGAATAGAATATTATTGAAAAATAAACAGTTTGCAATAACAAGGATGTACGAGGCAAATTGCCTCGTAAAGAAGCAATAAACAACGATTTGGGGAAGTATAAATGAAAATGCAAACATGGCAATACAGTTGAATGACCCTGTCAAAGCGAACCCTATTATAATCACTCAGAAGAGCCAGAAACTGTCAAAATGCGCTCAGACGAGACTGATGCGCCTCATTGACCTAACTCTTGGATTATTATTATTATTATTAATACCAGCATCATCGGGAATCGAACCCCTGAGCTCAGCATCTTCACTTCGCTTATACAAAAACGGTTCTTACCCACTGAACTACGGCAATGACAAACAAACCCCCACGCATCCTATATACACGATATCCAAAGACTGAAATAAAAAAAAAGATTCCTCTCTCAAACTGACTTAAGCATAAACTCTCTTTGCGACGTCAATAATAGCCAGACTCCTAAAGTTTATATTACTTATATATTTAAATTTAAATAATTAATAATTACTTATTATCAACGGGTTTAAGACCTTGTCTACTTTGCCTTTAACCATATCTCTAGAACTATGTACTAAGTTATTTGAATTTATTATTTTAATTTATTTTAAATTAACAGAAGGATACAAAATAAGTATTTGAGATAACTTCCGTTCTGCAAAACAGCAAACATGGAATAACTGCAGCCTGAAGTAGTAAACAACAATTTCATAAATATGTTTAAAGATAAATTACGCAAGTTCTTAAACACATTCGTAATAATTAATTAACGATAAGTTATATTTAAGCGTATAATTAACAAACTTGATAAGTCTGGCTATTAGAATGTCGCAAATCGTTTATGGTTAAGTCAGTTTGGTTTTAGAGACGTAAATAGTTATTTTATTTCAGAACTTTCTGGGATACCCTGTACACGTACATTATACGGTGACTCGAGGAGGATACGAAGTCTGTCCTAACCTAACCTAAAACAAATAACTTGGTGTGTATGTAAAAATCTGGGTAGCATATCATCCGAGTTATTTGAATTTCAACTTTTTGGATTAAAACCGTGAAACGGGTGAAATTCGAAAAAATAATCATTGTATAAGGTACAAAAAACGCTTTCTCTAAATTTTTTAATAGACCCCCCCCCCCTCTTGACTTTACGAAAAAAGCGCGTGGTTAAAAGTTTGAAAATATAAAACAAAATACTATTTATACTATTAGATTATCACTTACAAAAAATGACAATATTATCTTACTATGTTATATTATTTATATATATATATATATATATATATATATATATATTATATATATATATATATATATATATAAATAATAAAATATTTATGGGTATCATTATTATAAAATATGAAACCACATAAATAATATATTCCAAGCATAATAACTCTTAAAAGCTAATTTATGATGTCGCTCCATAAGATACATGGCCAGAATATGCAAATTTCTTTCATCAAACACGCTCTCTAAAGGCTCTTTTATGTCCGTGTGTGTGTGTGTGTGTGTGTGTGTTAAATGTAAATCACTTTGTGCATCATTCGTATAAAAAATATGTATGCATACTATTACATTCCCTCTGCCAGTTAACATATTCTCCAAGTATTTCCCCTCATTTCCCTCTGTTAATTCATTGTATATTTCTATATATAGAAAACCAAAACAATACCAACGAACCCTTATATCAAATACAATATGAAAATGAAACAAACAAACAAAAAAAAACGTTGCATACATTTAACTGAACAATAAAAACAAATTTAATTTATAAAAATAATAATAAAAAACATTTATTCAAGTAAAAGATTTCTTTTGTTTTTTGTTTTTTTTAAAAGTGTAATAATATTAAATTGAGTTGTTCTGGAATCCTTACATAGCGCAGACATCGAATGTATCCAAGCGCGATGTTGGGAAAACCAAATCACATTCAGTGAAAAGTGAATCAAAATGGCCGAAACAAAATGAAAAACTGATCGTAAATGTTAAACAGTCGAGCGAGGAATACAAACAGTTCTGCTTTTTCTAAAACATTATTGAAACAGAAGTAAATGAATTGTTTTACACATACTGTTAAATTATTCGTTAAGGAATGCCCCCCCAAAATGAAAAGCAGTTTCATGCATTTACAGGAATGAAAATCCGGAGATGTTTTACAAAAAATTTATGCAAATCTTATATACAGGGTGTCCGGGCTTCAATGGCAATAAAAAAAAACATTATAAATGTATTTTGTTGCCATTTAAGCCCGGACACCCTGTATTATCTTATCTATAAGCTATATATCTGATAACAGTCTCCAAAACAGGATGCGAGACCTCTTTCTTTTTATTAATTCGTCACTAAATATTTGCATTACATTTCTACGATACATCATTTTTGTCAAAGAATTTTCTCTTTTCATGTACTTTAACCCTTAAACCCTACCCGGGATACTGGTGTACTCCAGTATCCTGGGTATTGCTAGCGTAACTTTTATAATGGGTAGGAATCAAGGGTAAAGCTAACTAGGCTAGGCTATTATTGAATTTACGAAGTGACGCGCGTATTCTACAGTTTTCTTTCGACCGACACAATTTTGAATTGTCTTCCACACTCGCACCATCTTCAAGTTTGTTACTATCTTTGGACCTTTTCCAGTTTGTGCACCGTTTTTCATATAATTTATTTTTGCTTCTTTTCAGATCAAAAATGAGTGATCAAAAATGAGTTCTTGATAACCTAACCTAACCTAACTTAACGTAACCTAACCTAACCCACATTATAAATAAATAATTTTAATCTAAAAATGTTTACTATGCTGTATGTAATGTACTGTAGAAAACGGTACATAAACTGGAAAACGTCCCTATCTTTATTATAAATACATCTGGTTGGGGCTATCTTCACTCTAAATTGTGACTTACAGTCACGTTGCATTTGCACAACACTCTGTATGGAAATAACACTTTACAATAAACGTACGTCGAGTTGTAGAATACTCCATCTCAGTACTGTAAATTCGATGATACTCTACTCTACAGTACTTAACCAAACCAAAATGACGTGATAAAAGAACTTCAAAGTTTCGTGAAAATAATGATGTGTCGTAGAAATTTATGTCAAACACTTTGTAACATATGAATTAAGCAAAATCGAGCGTCCGTTTGCGGCGACCAACATCAGCACTACATTCAAATTAGTTACTAGTTATTCGTAACTCATCTTTAACCCTCTTTCTCTCTAGCATTTAAAAAGCTTTCATCCGAGACTGAACCAACTCTATACCATACACAAAATTTCTGTCTATACTCTAAACTATATAGCCAAAAATACTGTAGATGGTAATTCAGTTACAAGTAACTGAATTAATGTAACGATTTTTTTTCAGAACGGATAAATGAGTTATTCTTGAAAGAGAATAACTAATACATTAACTAAGTTACTTTCCACGAGTAACTCGTAACTTTGTAAGTTACAGTTACTGTAATTTCACATTTGAAATAAACGTTTATTTTGGCACGCATTTTTTAGCTTGAATATATATGACAGTGCCATGTAAGAGTAAACCGCTGACGATGGAAATGCTATTTAAATGTCGTTTGCGGTTTGGCGCTTATCAGGTAGGCCTGTACGTAATCTATACAAGCTACGCTCACGTACGAACAGTCTAGTTTACGTGGGTACGCTTCATGCAGCCGTTTTTTATTCGTTAAAAAGTGATTAAAACTTAAGTTAGATCTTAATTTCTACTTAAGTCAACGTTTTCGCTTTGTCAAAATCTAGTAAAAAAAAAGAACTAAAACTGCAGTCAATTTTTGTCGTTATTTTTTAATCGTGTTGAAGTATTTTAAGCGGGAATTTTGGGATGTGAACGCAGTAAATAAACATACCATCAAAGAAGATCCTGCTCGTGAAGTTTAACAAAGGATTCCCTTAAATTACAGAATTCCACGATATTAATCTTAAATTATAGAAAGGTAAACAACCCGTGTTCCATTTACAGGGTCTCCTTTCTGTATGTGGGGGGGCCCCCGCGAGACCTCATCTATGGGAGGGACCTTCTCTGAGCGAACCAATCAAATGCAGACATCAGTTTTGAGTAACAAAATTCATTTTGTAACACAAAATTAACACAAAATTAACACAAAATAACCAGTAATACAACTAATTTTCCTACTTTTTCACTTCTGCTGTTTTATACATTCTTCTATATTTCTTCATCGGCACTTCTCTCCCACATTTTTTCCTATTTTTTTTTAGATTCAAAATCGTCTATAACTTAGTTTTCTTTTTAATTTTTTTCCAGTGAAGATAACAGCCACATTTGACATCTATCCTGAGACATTGTAGAACCTTGAACGTAAATAATTTTTTAGTTTTGAGAATGTCAGTGGTAGTTGACAACCGGTTTAACTAAGCAGCAGGAAGTAGAAGTCACTTTCTAACGAAACAGACTGAAAACAAACAAAGTTACAGTAAGTAATCGAAAACTACCGTAACTAAATTGAAGAAAAACGCGAAAATTAACGCAAAAATCATTCAAAACGACTTCACTACGACTTGAAGGAATTCCCGTGATAAAAGACATTTGCCGGCCAATGTGGGAGGGGGCACCCCGTAACAAAATCTGAAGTTCGATTTTAGGTATTTTTTAAAACGCTAATTGATAATTAAAAAGCTGCCAGTTTATTGTAAAATATTAACAAACAAAAGTATGCTCAATGAACTGATATTTCTTTCGTTTATATTTTTGGAATCTAAATTTTTTTCGTCAGCCTCTAAAATTAGTTATTATGACTACAATATCCGATCAGTAGTTTTGCTTCGAAAATTAAAATTTCGCTAAAATGACTCGCAAATAGTTTTCTTTGAAATTCAATGAAAGAACAATAGAATTATAACGGAAACTTACGTATTAATATCTTTCTATACTGTAATCTTTTATTTGTTCCGAGGGGACTCCCAAGCAGCGCTTCGATAGGAAGAGTAATGCTGGGGAAGGGTATTCTCTGAAAAGAGGGCATCAGTAATGGATAAAGACTTTGAACGAGTGATACTGTTAAAATAGTTTTAAGCAGTTAATAGTTCTATTAATTCCAATAGTTTATGAGGAAGGAAACCACTCTTCAGGAAGACGTAAATTTTTATTTCTTAACACCAATACAGTTTCGGCTCCTCGCGAACCCTTGTCAATCGAGTTAAATGAGTTAAATTCCAAACATTTATAAAAAACATACTTAACTCATTTTCCATTTTTAAGAGAGGCAACACTGTTGCACTGCTCAGCGACCACTGTTCTTGTTCCATCATCCAGGAGTAATCGGTTGAGTAATCGATTACTGGGAAATCATTTAAAATAATCAAAGTAATCGGTTACGCCCATCCCTACTATGTAACAAATTGGTTCATTTTGGTCCAACTAATTGAGAATTAAACGAGACCCTCCCAAACTTTTCAAATACTGTATATATTTTTGTATGTAAAAAAAATGTCGAGAGGGTAAGCTCCGCCCACAAAACGCATTTACGACGACGAGGTGTGGGGAATGGAAAAAAAAATCACTAGGATATATACAGGGTGTCTCAGAAGTCGCGCACCATAGGCTTTATTCAGATTTACGAGGTTTACGAGTCGAAATGGTTTATAAGTGATGTTTAATTACAATATATGTTCGATAATGTTCGAATAATAAAATTAATAGTATGTACAGTTAATCAAAAAACTATCTTAAAAATAATTATTATTTTTAAGATAGTTTTTTGATTAACTGTACATACTATTAATTTTATTATTCGAACATTATCGAACATATATTGTAATTAAACATCACTTATAAACCATTTCGACTCGTAAACCTCGTAAATCTGAATAAAGCCTATGGTGCGCGACTTTTGAGACACCATGTATATATGTATATGCGCCTCGGTGGTGTAGTGGTTAGCGTCACTGACTACGAATCCATCGGCCCCGGGTTCGAGACCCAGTGACGGCAGCCGGCGCGCAGCAAAACCCAGCCGTTCATTCTTCCACACAATAAAGAAAGTGGTTGGTAGATAAATGGGTACCCTGGGTGGCCTAGTGGTTAAGACGCTGGGGCTGCTGGTGGTGCGTGGTTCGGATTCCACGTTAAACTGTAGGTCTAGGGTGGAGTGAAAAGCTTGACCTTCGTCAGAATGAACAATTCGGTGGGAAGTTAACCAAAGGTTATATATATATATATATATATATATATATATAAACGAAAAAATCATAATTTTGTCTTCCGAGGTCATTTAATATTTGCATGCGGGTATTATTTTTTACGAAGAATTGGCGGACGCATGCGCGCGAGGCCATTCAATGGTACATATTTTTTCTTATTATTAATATCGCTGGCATTCATAGTAGAAGTGGGAGAATGTGCTGATTTTAGTCTTCAATATCTATATTATATATATATATATATATATATATATATGCATTTTAACTATCACACTGAGGACGGGGGTTCGAGTCGATGGTGCATAACTGAATTATTGTACTATAAAGATTGAGGTCGGAGGTTCGACTTCCGCTTGTGTAATATCAGTTATGCCTAAGATAGATTTGAATGGTGGTCGCTAAAGTTCATAGTATAACGTCAGACACATATATAATTTGGGTTGTGGCATCCCCCACATTTATATTTTTTATTTATTTATATATATCAGGAAAGAAAGGTGCACGAGAGATAGGTTTGGTTAGGTCAGGCTACTATAGTCTATATTCAACCGGTACATCCCAACATTAGGTCAGCTTAGGTTACGTTACGCCACTAACTCCCCACATTAGATTAGGTTAGGTTACTATACTCTATTTAATTTTCTACTATGGCACCCCCCTTGGCACTGGCACTCCCCATCCCCCAATTATGCCCCCTCCCTCTCACTAAATGCGCATATACTACTCGTCCAAACAATAATGACACAGTGTTATGCAAAGACGTGTGATATGAAAAGGATGTCAACAAATCCTTTCTACCGATTCCCTTCCTCTTCCAGCTGGTAAAATGGGGGGGACGGAGCCACACATAGAAACAGAACTGAATGGCACTCGCGAACAGGATACGCCAAACCTAGCCCCCATAATGTAAATTTTCCTCCCCGTATATACGAGTAATAATAAATCTCTCCATCATTAATTCAAAGAATGCATAAAACGACTGAATGACTCGCTCTGACCGCCTTTTTCTCTAACAAAGGACTCCTATTTAATCAATTGTTAGTTTCCAACAGAGCCAAGAAAACCACTAATATTAACATGAACCATTTGCCCATTCCTTTCTTAACATTATGCAAATGAAGTTAAAAATATTTAATATTCCTCAACTTCCTTTATTTAATACTAACAATATATTATACGTGCCAATATATATATATATATATATATATATATATATATATATAATATATATGACTGCATAATTTAGAAATGTTTTCTCGCAAATTAAACCATTTTTAACTTTTAATTAATTAACCGCTACTCTGCAACATATAAATCATGGCTAAAACCATGAGAACTCCTCTACCTGAACCCCTCTTAAATTTCCTATAACTACTAAAAGTTCCCTCTTTCAAGATTGTATCACTTGGAGTGGAGTTGAAATCTTCTACTTAACTCGGGGAGCAGCCAGAAAGGCTATGTCTTCCGGTGGAGCTTCCGACCGAAAACCTCCAATGTGTTACTTGCCTAATGTACAACTACAAAAATTATACAAAAGAAGCTGTAACGATATCCTCGATCCCTAAAAACTATCTATGAGTAGATGAAAGATTGAAAATACCGACTAACGCAAAGGTTAATCGGTATTTATAATCTTTCATCTACTCGACCGGTCAACTCTGGAACAATCTTCTTCAATCCATCTTTCCTCCTGTCTATGACCTCCCATCTTTCAAACGCAGAGTGTCTAGGCATCTCGAAAACCCCGGACCTTGATTTTTGCTCTTGGCCCCTCCTTCATGCATAAAAAAAAATACTTATGCACTTCTACTTTTACCTGAAAAACCTTTACGAATAAGTAGGTCGCTTTTAATTAGGTCGTACACTAAAAGTTTCGCAAACTTAATTTTAGCACAAATCGTATCAGATTAACCACATCTGATCAACGTGACATAAAATTAGCATTATTATGGGCTAAAGTTAAGTTAATTAGGTGAGTATAAATTAGTTTAGACACACTTAGGTTACTCTACATTAGGTTAAGTTAACTTCTAGAGTGTCGATGTTATATGTCCCATCGAAAAAATGGGTATTTGTTCCAAAACTTATCTTCTTTTCGGCTTTTTTTTTTTGTCTCAGTTAAGAGGCAGATGTACGATAACGCTTCATCATTCGCGCGACTAGGTTCCCCAATATACTGTATTTGTTTGGCTTTCTATTACAAAGTTCGCTAAAATAATAAATAGGTAAGGTAATACAGGAAGGGAGCGAGTGACCTCCTTTTGCCTCCCTGCACTCTTCATCTATATACAGGGTGTAACAAAAGTCCGTTCTCACAGGGAAATAAGATATAACAGAATTGAGGGAGAAAATAGTTTTAACTATACATTATAAACAATACATTCAACTTACCAATTAATCCAGTATATGCTCAAATTGCTCAAGTCGATTGTGTTGTTTACAATGTGTAGTTAAAACTATTTTCTCCTTCCATTCTGGGGTCTTTTCCATTTGGCGGCAGGCGGTTTTTTTTAACCAAATTTTTACCAGTAATACTTTTTTGTGTGCTAAATACGAATCTAACACTCTTTTTTGAGAGAAATGAAAGGAAAATATCGAAAAAAAAGATTTTAAATACGAACTACTTTATACCGCGCACGAACTATTTACACTGCGAAATTCCATATATTTTTGCAATAATATAATTATAGTATTGTATTATATAATAATTTATTAATTTATATTATATTAATTATTTTATGAATATTAATTATTTGTTTATATAAATTTAATTATTCCAAAACCTGTAGAATAATTATGGCAACTCGATATGATTAAGCATTCCGCGCGATTCATTATTGTTTCTGGAAATACGAGTAAATCATGGACGTGAATTATAATTTACAGTGGATTTTTGTGAATATTATATCAGAAGAAGATGCAGTGAAATATTTTCGGTAATTATGTGTTTTAAGTAACCCAGTCATTTTACACACCAAAATACATTTTTCTAGTAGTATTTGATGTAATTTGTTCAAATATGACCTCCATTTCCGTCGGAAATGAGATCCAACAAAGCTATAGTACTTTGAAGTTTGGCCCATTTTCAAGGGAAATGGAGGTCAAAATCTAAGCAAAACACCTCAAATATTACTAGGAAAATGTATTTTGGTATTAATTAACCTAACCTAACCTTACCTAACATGAATATGTTATTACATTATCATTTGTATAATTTAGGTCTCGGGGGTACGGGGGCGGAGCCCCCGTAAAGATCACGCATCACAAATTGATCGATTGAACGACATTTTAGCGTCGGAAATTCAAAAATAAAAAATATAACCCGATACCGATCAATTTGTGATGCGTGATCTTTACGGGGGCTCTGCCCCCGTACCCCCGAGACCTAAATTATACAAATGATGCGAATTTATTTGGCGGAAGCGTAATGAAAACGAAGATATATTTAGAAAAATATTAAAGGATATAGCTGATTTCAAATAAATATTTCCCTTTCGTACGCCGTATAAAGTAGTTCGTATTTAAAATCTTTTTTTTTCGATATTTTCCTTTCATTTCTCTCAAAAAAGAATGTTAGATTCGTATTTAGCACACAAAAAAGTATTACTGGTGAAAATTTGGTTAAAAAAAACCGCCTGCCGCCAAATGGAAAAGATCCCAATTCTGTTATATCTTATTTCCATATAAGAACGGACTTTTGTTACACCCTGTATATATATATATATATACCTTACCTTACCTTACAAAGGTTTCGCGCAATGATTTCTCATTTTTCATATATATATATATATATATATATATATATATATATATGAGACGTCGCGAATACCAGGGCCAAACTCGCCAAACCAGTTTTGAGAGAGACACGTTTAAACTTTGTGACTATTTCGTACGAGAAGCACATAGCGCAAATACACGCATTGAAAATTTCAGAGTACGTGTGTGTGGGGTGGGTGGGGGGTATTTGGCTATACCAAGTTGTCCGTGTTGGGGGGGGGGGGGTTGAACTATTCATTCGTGGAACAATTGCAAAATCGCCAATGTAGCAAGTTCGCCCCTCATACTCGCGATGTCTCATATATGATGATGAAAATAACTACGAAGAAAAATTAAAACAGGAAACAGTGCTAATGTCTAATGACATCTTCAGGAACACTGAAATTAATAACAAGATTGAGACTACACATAGCTCACAAAGAAAAAAAAATACGATTGGTGTAGAAAATATTTTAGGAGGAGCATACAATTTATGCAGAATAGCTACCAGCGTTTTAGCGCCTTGCTCTTCTTATCTAAATCTGTTCTGAAATAACAGGATCGAACGAAAATTTTCCTTCGTGATTAATTCATCCTAAATATTATTCACGTGTTACTTTCGTGAAATAATTGTGTATATATATATATATATATATATATATATATATATATATATATATATGATGAATAAAACCACGAAGGAAAGGAAACACAAAATGGTGCTCAAGCGCTTGAGCACCATTTTGTGTTTCCTTTCCTTCGTGGTTTTATTCATCATAAATATTTTTCACGTGTTACTTTCGTGAAATAATTTTCATATATATATATATATATATATATATATATATATAATATATATATATATATATATATATATATATATATAATGGATGAAGAATACAAATAAAGGAGAAAAAAGAATGGAAAAATATTCTCTCCACTTCAGTAGAAGTCCTTTCAAATGAATTTTATTGCATACCAATATAATGAATAGTTGACGCTATGTTACTCAATGTCATTTTCATTTTATTTCGCGTCCAAGAAGTGACAAATCCACGAGTGAGATTCTCCAAAAAAGGAGGCAATTATGAAAACGAACTATTATTTCCGATTTCATTCCATTCTCATCTTCCTCTCGGTTTTCCCATTTTGGTCCAGATTAGGTTAAGTTCAACTAGGTCGGGACACAATAACCAATTAACCATTCTCAGTTGGAGCCTTCACCGCGAATGCGAACGGGATTGACCATTTCTCAACTTAACATATTCACACTTAGCGTATTTACACTTCACACTCGCGGACCGCGAATAAGTATGAGAATGACAGTGGGTGAGAAGTAACCTAATTATTATAAACTATATCCTAAAAAATTTGTGAGGCTAACATTTTTTTTTTAAATCAATCAATATACTGTAAAATATAAGTTAACGAAAATAAAGTTCGGATTACCTGAAGATCAGGGCCCCCAGCCTTCGTTAGTTAGCCTTATAAGGCTAACTAACGAAAATATCACGACCTAACTTAACCAATCGTCAAGGGCGTACAGTTGACCTAACGATTGGTTAGGTTAGGTCGTGATATTTTCGTTAGTTAGCCTTATAAGGCTAACTAAAGAAGGCTGGGGGCCCTGATCTTCAGGTGATCATAAAGTTCTTAAAATTCACTGATATTTCTCATCGATTGTTTATGAAACGGAACGAAATTTTATTCAGCCATATATTAAAACACTAAAATTTAAGCTCTCCAAAGCACCCCATCAAAACTAGATAAATTGAAAATTCCAAATATCTTCCTTTATTTTCAAAATATTTTTTCCCATAACCTCAGTTATTAAATAAGGTTAATATCTGGTAAATAATTTATGAATTTCCAATAAAAATAGTTTTGAAACGGGAAAAAATTTGTGAGGAATACAGGGTGGTCCAAAAGTCACTATCTATTTTGCTGAAATAATAGTATTTTAGGATAAAAGTGTAGTAACATAATTGGATGTATAGTTATTTATCGAGCTTAGGTCTAAGATTCGACGTGAGCACCATCAATGTTTCTGCAAATCTCAAATCTGTCCACTGCATTGCGAAACACATTCTCAAGTATCTCTGGGGCTATTTTAGCGACTGCCGCGACAATGCGTGTTCGTAGATCCTGCAGGTCTGTAACTCTTGTTTTGTAAACCTCAGACTTTATAAAGCCCTATATTATCTTGGGTCTGTTATATATATATATATATATATATATATATATATATATATATATATATTCTCGGAGGCCATTGATGACATTAGAAAACGCTAATAAAGGCCATAAACCCTCCATCCCCCAATATAATGATCTGCGGAGACTTTAACTTCCCATTTATAAAATACAAAAAGGTGAATAGGAATATATATATTCACCAGGACAAGGGGGGCACAAGAGAAGATCAGGAACAAGCAAAAAAATGTTGATGGCTCTCACAAACGAGTTTATGCTGACACAGGAGATAACAGAAAATACCAGAAAAAATAACTGCCTGGATCTGGTATTCACGAATAACACGAACTTGATTGCTGATATAAAAATAACCCCAACCATTATCTCAGACCACAACTTAATCGAGATATCAACAAATATGATGGCAGCATTAGAAGACAATACACATATTGTGGAAAGAAGTAAATTCGGGGCCTTTAACTTAAACTCGAAGACTATAAATTGGGAAGCAATCAGATCGCACATGGCCCAAATAGAATGGAGAACAATTTTCGAGAATAAAACAACGGAAGAAATGCTAACAACTTTGGAGGAAAAAACGCTGAGAATTTTAGAAAAATATGCTCCGAAATCACAGCCAAAAGGAAAGAGGAGCTGGCTAGAAAGGCAAAAGAGAAGACTATTCCGCAAAAGAAAGAGAGTGGAGGCGAAGTTAGGAAACTGCGGAGATAATGGCAGGAAAATAATAAAAGAAAAACTGGAGGGTATCGATAGGGAAATACAAGCCCTGATTAAGGACCATACAGAGAGGGAAGAGGAAAAGGCGGTAGAAGCAATAAAGGAAAATCCAAAATACTTCTATAGCTATGCAAAACAGGAAAACAAAAACGCGCGCCGCTATTGGGCCCTTAAGGACGGGAAATAATGAACTAACCGACGATCCAAAAGAAATATCTGATACATTGAGAGCTCAATATGAATCAGTTTTCAGTACCCCAAAAAGTGACAAAGCGATACCTGACATAAATGCATTATTTGAAGAGGAATTGCAAGGAGAGTATATAACAGACTTTGAGTTTACACCAGAAGATGTAGCGAGAGCTATAGAACAAATGAAACTACATTCAGCTGCAGGTCCGGACAATTGGAACGCATTATTGATTAAAAACTGTAAAAATGAAATAGCTACAGCTTTATACTGGATATGGAGAAGATCCCTAGACACTGGGGAAATACCGAGCATCTTGAAAAGAGCAAACATTGTCCCTATATAAAAAGGAGGGGACAGATCTCAAGCAAAGAACTATAGACCAGTGTCATTGACGTCCCACCTCACCAAAGTATTTGAAAGAATAGTTAGACAGAAAATTTATGATTTCCTGGAGACACGGGAAAGATTCAACGAAAATCAGCATGGATTCCGATCAGGTAGATCATGCCTATCACAACTAATAGAGCACTACAACAATATCCTAGATGCATTGGAAGGCAATGACAACTACGATGTTATATACACAGATTTTGCTAAAGCTTTCGATAAATGTGACCATGGTATAATAGGACATAAAATTAAAGACATGGGAATAACAGGCAAAGTGGGAAAATGGATCTACAACTTCCTTAGTGATCGTCTGCAGGTCGTCAAAATTCAAGGTATATCATCATCAGAATCGGAAGTACGCAGCTCAGTACCACAAGGGACAGTACTGGCCCCACTCCTGTTCATTATCATGCTAACAGACATAGACAGCGGAGTAAACAGCAATAGTATAGTAACATCCTTTGCAGAAGATACAAAGATCAGCAGAAAAATCAGCGATGTACATGACGTGGAGGCCTTGCAGAGGGACACGAACAAAATATACAAATGGTCAGAAGACAACAACATGTCATTCAACGCCGAGAAATTTCAGCTCTTGAGATATGGTAGAAAAGAAGAACTTAAACAGACTGCATATTATGCTCCAGATAGACAGGAAATTCAGAGAAGCATGAAAGCGATTGATCTCGGGATAATAATGACAGATGATGCGAAATTCGAAACACAAAATCAGATAGCGATAAATAAAGCAAAAAGAGTCGCCGGACAGGTTCTAAGAACGTTCAGAGAAGGGACAGGACAGTAATGATTCCCCTGCTAAAAACACTGATTATACCAAAACTTGAATACTGCTCAGTTTTGACGTCCCCATATAAAAAGGAAGAAACTAATAAACTAGAAGAAACGCAAAGGCATTTCACAGCCAAGATTGATGGCTGCAAAGAACTCAACTACTGGGAAAGACTACGTAAACTAAATCTGTACTCACTGGAAAGAAGAAGAGAGAGGTACATCATAATCTACATATGGAAAATGATCGAAAAACTGGTACCAAACCTAAAACTAAACCCAATTACCATTCAAACAACACTGGAAAATAGGAAAGGCAGAATGTGTAGTGTTCCCAAATTAAAAGCACGACAAGGGACCTCCTCAACCCTGAAGGAAAATAGCTTGGTTGTCAGGGGGCCAAGACTTTTCAACCAGCTTCCTAAGGACCTCAGAAACGTAACGGGGGTCAAAGTTGAAGTCTTCAAGAAAAGACTGGATGCCTGGCTCAGGACAGTACCAGATGAGCCGGGCGTGCCTGGCTATGTACGGTGGAGAGCGCAAGAAAGTAACTCGCTCCTCCACCAGGCCAGACCTAGAGGCGGGGCCACCAGCTTGACCTCCGTGTGAAGAGAGACCAACACACGAAACAACATAAGGTAAGGTTCATAAGGTATATATATATATATATATATATATATATATATATATATATATATATATATATATATTGGACCCAAAGTCACAATCGGCTAAAATATATTTATTTACTTTATTTTTACAATACTCGTATAAGTGTTTAATTAAGAGATACAAACCTCAACTATATCAACACGTTCTGTATGGACTCCGGTGTGCTCTGATGGGTTTAAATTTGTGGCTTTGTTACGTCAAAAGTTAGGTTTGAGGAAAACCGATGTGATCGTGACTTTTGGCCACCCTGTATATATATTATTGTTTAACTTATCTTATCGCTTATTACCTTCAAAAATATTGTACTACTTTTATGAGATTTGTATTCTGCCAATAAAGCTTATCATCATCATCATCATATATGCGCAGACCTTTTTCATTTTACATATTGTAGGAATAAATCTAGAATTCTAGCTTTGAGTTAATCTAGGCTTTTTTTCCTTATAATTCGTATAGCGTCTTAGGGGCTACAGTTTTCAAATCGCTTCTATTGATAAAACTGCGAACGTGCGTAGGAACGCATTTTCAGTGCTGTAAGTACAGGACCACGCTCCTCGTGTGTCATAGGCCAGCGCCGATATCTCAGTGGGCAACTATCCTTTCCCTATAACCAGTGGTGGGCACCGTTAACCAAAAAGTTAACTTCGATAACGATAATCCGTTAACCCCAATTTTTAACTCCGATAACGATAATCCGATAATTTTACTACAAAGTTAACGGAAGTTAACGATAATCCGTTAACGATAACTATTTCTTTACTAACATTTAAAAAAATCAAGGAAAAAAGCTTTAAAACCCATAGAAAATGTTTATTTATGCAAAATCCAACAATAAATAGGTATTTAACTGTATTTTTATCAAGTTTTGCAACTTTTTTGCTTAATAACTTTTTTTATTTTTTAATAAAAAATGTACTGATTACATGTTTTGAAACCCTTGTAACCACTAACCATTAACTAAATTTTAATTTACCAGAGAATTATTATGGCGGGAACTGAAAGGTAAAATTAAATTTTAGGCACATTTATTAAAGACTATGACACAATGTGCTGGTTGCCCTTCAGAAAGACCAACTTCTCAAAGTTAGGCCCAACTGCCAGTCTTGACCTCTTGGGCCTCAGGATGTCCTTGCCGAGAGAGAAGAGCCGTTCCACTGCGGCAGAGGACGGAATTGGCAGACTGAAGTTATGGCGGTTTGAATTCATTCGCGGAGC
The DNA here is from genome assembly GCA_023014485.1 of Bathynomus jamesi. Taxonomy (NCBI): domain Eukaryota; kingdom Metazoa; phylum Arthropoda; class Malacostraca; order Isopoda; family Cirolanidae; genus Bathynomus; species Bathynomus jamesi. The sequence goes on from JAJOZX010001996.1 coordinate 510,886, forward strand.
GGTGATCTTCCGTGAATGACTCCTCGCAGTTAACGTGTTAACGGACTTTAACAGACTAAATATCGAGTTATCGGAAGTTAACTGGTCCGATAACGATAAATGGAAATTAACTTCCGTTAATAGTCCGTTAAAAAAAGTTAACTTCGTTAATTAACTGTTATCGGATTAACGCTTTAGTGCCCAACACTGCCTATAACTGATGTGAAGACGCTGAGGTCGGGGGTTCGGATCCCGATAGTGCTGGTAATAAATAATAAACCAGGAGGAAGGTAGAAACGGTAGACTGTGTCGTATTCCCAAATTGAAGGCGAGACAGGGAACATCCTTAACCCTGAAAGAAAATAGTTTTGTAGTGAGAGGACCAAAACTATTTAATCAGCTGCCCAAAGACCTAAGAAACACGAAGGGAGTTGCAGTGGAAATCTTCAAAAGAAGACTTGACGCCTGGCTCAGAACAATCCCCGATGAGGGCGTACCTGGCTATGTGAGGTGGAGAGCGCAAGAATCCAACTCACTACTTCACCAGGCCAACTCGAGAGGAGGGGCGACACGCTTGACCTTCGCGAAATGAGAAATCATCACGTGGAACCTTTGTAAGGTTGTAAGGTATATATATATATATATAGTCTGTCAAGAAAAACTAAGCCAATTTGAAATCTCTATAAAATGCACAATTTGATAGAGATTTCAAATATTTTTTTACATTAAATAAATAAAAGGCTTATAAATATAATCTGTGATAATTTTATAACTTTATTTTAAATATTTTAGGAGTTATGCGGTTATTTCTACAGATTGCGAAAATTTCAGTTTTTCTCATTATGTAATATCTTCTTTTTTCTCTTTTTCAGAATTTGTTTAGATTTAAAATTTTTCGTGAATACTTCTAAATATGCCATTCTCACATGAAGATAAAATAATTATAAAGCATTATAGAGTTGAAAAAGGTTATAGTGCAAGGAAATTACTTTCTGAATTCGATTATAAAGGATGGACTAGATCAGGTTTAGATTACTTATTGAGAACTATCGATGAAACAGGAAGCATTGAAAGGAAGGTTGGTAGTGGGCGACCAAAATCAGTTAGAGTAGATGAAAATATTCAGAAAGTGGAGGAACGTATCCTTAGTTTAGTCAAGAGGATCAACCTGGTAGCCACATGACACCTGCTCAAATATCAAAAGAACTAGAAATATCAGAATCAAGCGTAAGAAGGATTATTAAATCTGATCTGCAATTTAAACCATTTAAAAGAGTGCATGGACAAAGTGATAGAAATGCAAGGGAATCATATTGAACAGGTCTTTTAATTTTATTAAACTAAAAATTATCTACAGTATATCGTAAAAAAAAATTTTTTTCATGTTAAGTAGGAGAATCTCACTTTTTAGTTAATTATTAATAAAATTAACAATTCTGAAGATATCGTCATAAAAATTTAAAGGATAATAGGTGATTACCTATACTTTATTGTGTAAAAAATTCAACTTAATTAGATAAATGGTTTTGTTTTAATAAAGGTTTGAATTTGGCTTAGTTTTTTTTGACAGACCCTGTATATATATATATATATATATATATATATAATATATATATATATATATATATATACACAGAGAGAGAGAGAGAGAGAGAGAGAGAGAGAGAGAGAGAGAGAGAGAGAGAGAATAATTTTAATTACTGTTAATAAGTATCATTCGAGATTTTAACATTTGTGAGTAACATTGCAGGGAAAAGTTACCGTGTGAGTGAGTAGCTTTTGTTAATATAGAATTTCTCATTAAACATTGGGGAAGGAAAATCAAATTTATCCTTAACAGCTCAATACATTTATAGCACTTAATCTCAGAATTTCTGTCGCGAGTTAATGTCATGAATGTGTAGACACTATAATAACCTGACACTCTAAACCAGTGGTTCCCAACGTGGGAGCCACCGCCCACCAATGGGCGTTTAAGAATCTTAGAAAGGCGCTAGGAATCTGTAAAATTACTACTTCCTATTAAAAAATCACTTATCACGTATCCTGTTATATTATTATCTTTATGAGAGGGCACCAGCAAATATTGATGGACATAAAGGGGCGTTGGCCTAAAAAAAAGGTTGGGAACCACTGCTCGAACCGAACCTAACCAAGACCAACCTATGCTAACCTAATTTAATCTTACCCTTAAAAACTTGTCTATAAAACATCACGTGAAGACTGATGTCAGACCGTATGTGATAAGGGAAGATCAACTAAGTTAAAGAGATACCCTAAGTTTATTATACCAGTTCACCAAGACCTACCGACCTTACTTTTTACTGAAAAGACCTTACTTTTTACTGAAAGTAAAACATGCAAAAATGTATATAAAATAGATACGTACTTCGTAATTCGCCTACGAACAAAGCTTCCAAAAAGCATAAGAAATTACTAATCAGTTGGACAGGGTTTTGTTTTTGCAATTTTCTTAGTTACCCCCCAAAAAATTAAAAAATAAAAATCTCCAAAGAAAAACAGAATATTACCAATTACTAAGTACAGTATAGTATATTATATACACACTTTTTTTTCTCTCTAGGCGAACTTTTTTCCGAAACTTACAATACGACAAATTTTATATCATTAAATTCCGTAGCGCTTAATTATTATATATAAAATAAATAATGAATAATTACGGAAAACTAAACGTAGCCACACATGTGTTCACCCGACCGACTTAAACTCATTAAGTACGTTGCCATGACATTCCCAATTAATGAGTTTTCTCGTGTGTTGTGTCACAAAAGCTCTTCATGAAATAAATTAAAAAATAAATTGTCTTTATTTAAAAACTGTAAATCACTGCATAAATTGCGCAGGAAAGATAATTTCATATTTACAGTCACAATTAACTGTTGACATCTCTCATCCCTCACCCTCCCTCATCAAAAGCATAGTAGATTTTTTTTTGTTTAAGCAAATGGCCTTTGAAGAATTGCATCATTTTAAAGATGGTCCAAAAGCGACGATCGTGGAAAACATATTTTATTTTAAAACTTTTAGAAATGATCCATCTTGGGCGCTGACAGGTTTAAACTTGCGGATTTGCTACGCTACAAGCTACGTTACGACAAAGCCGATCTTGTCGTGACTTTTGGATCAATATACAGGGTGGCACAAAAGTCACGCATCATAGGAATTTTCAGTATTGACTATATTTTTTTTCTTTTAGGTAGGGGATGGCTGCGAAATTAACAATGGACGAGAGGGTGAGCTTGGTTTTAATGTATGGAATCCCAGGTACAACAAATCGGTACAGAATTTAAATTCTGTACCGATTCATCGATTTGTTGTACCTGGTATTCCATACATTAAAACCAAGCTCACCCTCTCGTCTATTGTTAATTTTGCAGCCATCCCCTACCTAAAAGAAAAAAAATAATATAGTCAACACTGAAAATTCCTATGATATATTTCTCATGTGATATATTATCCCAACTGATTTTCTGATAACTTCGAATTTTTATTTCCAGTAACTTTTTTTGTTTTGTTTTTTGGAAAATTATAAAATGGAATTCGTGCTACCATTCGAGGAATGGTAGCGGGAGACAACGAAGGACTTAAACAATTGCAAACAGAAAGAACAAATGGAAAATTTTGACAAAACCTTGAAGGAACGTCTGCGTAAACTTCGTGCGTGTTACCAAGAGAGGAAAGGAGTCTAAGAGAAGCTGAAAAGGGACATTATTTTCAGTCAGTTGGCAATTAAGGAGCTTCAATCATACTAAAAATGTAGTAAGGAATATTAGTCACGTGATTTGAGCCTCGGCAACAACGATATTAATTACAATCAAAGCGATCAAAGTAAACTTTTCTGTTCAAATGAAATCTGAGGACTTGATTTCAAATTGTAAATTAGAAAACATACCTTATTATTATTATTAGTATAATATATATATATATAGGGTGGGCAAAAAAAAAAGGGAGACCTCGAACTTTAGCTGTAAAATCCTAAGTTATGGTCAGATTTCAATATTTTTGGTGCTACTATAGAGCGTGATTCCTACCTCGATTCGGCGGTCTACCTTTTAATTATAGCTTCTTACCTTGTTTACTAATTGCTCGTTTACATTCCAATGTCCATCGCCCTTGACGATTGGTTAGGTTTAGTCATGATATTTTCGTTAGTTTTAACGAAAATATCGTAACTAAACCTAACCAATCGTAGGTAGACCACATACTATAGTAGCACCGAAACTATTTTTTAAATAAATAAAATTGAATAATAAATAGCATTTTATATTTATTATATTTTCATTTATACCTTGGATAGGAATCACACTCTAGAGTACTGTAGTTTCGAACCAAAACGAGTAGGAATCACCCTATAGTATCAAAGTCACCGGTAGGAATCACGCTATAGTAGCACCATATTTTTTTCACACCCCACAACTAAGTAAATTTCCTATAAGGTGAGCAGATTTCAAAGAAAACATGAAAATTACGGATTTATTGAACATTTCTTTATGCCACTGGAAATTCTCCATTTACACTACTACTGCATTGTCGGGTCGGCAAAAAAAAGGGAAACCTTTTAAATCCTTCATATCTCGGCAAATACGGTACATAGAACCATGAAATTTTAGTATGTTAGTACTAGGTAATTTTATGGTTTGTATGCCATCTTTTAGCATTTTAGCTGAGAAATTGGATTTATGGCGAATATTCCAGGAAAATCTTGCGATAATAAAAGCGATTTTAATTAACGTAAACTAACTGCAGAAGGTTTGGACAAGCTTCTCAAGAAAATCGATAAAAAAGGAGATGCTAAAATATGGCATACTCAGGGTGTGCGATTCGGATCTTTTTATTTCGATTCGATTCGGCCACTTGTTTTCGATTTTCGATTCGACTCGATTCGACTGCGACTGTGCACTGCACTCACCTATACTTTACAATTTACATGCACCAGCACCAACAGAACAACATACATGCACCAGCAACAACATACTGAAAAGCGTAATAAACAACTGAACCCAAAGAACCGGTCCAAATTTGTCACACCGCAAGGCGCGCGCGCATGATTCTGTGACATCACAAAATCAAAAGCTGACCATGCGCATTGAGCGCACTCAGATCTTTATAAAAGCGTAATCTCGCAAATATCCAACTAATTTATAACGTTATTATATTATTATATTATATATAATATAATATACAGTATATATAGATAAACGAGGTGTGATTAAAAAGTTCGGTAAATAGTCCCGCAACTAAGTGGTCATCCGTCCGTCTTGTTTGTAACAACTTCATCTCCGTAGATAGCTGCAAGCATTCCGTGCGTTTCTGTAGCCGTCTTACCAAGTTTAAAACAAAATTTGATGTTTGCACGTTGCTCAAATTTCGACTTTTTCTGCAAAATCGCCAGACGCCACAAAAACGCACTCACACAAAGCAATGACACGGCGCACTGGTGCGTAGTTGAATGGTGTTTGTTGGCATCTGGCAAGTAGCCAAGGTAATGTCATCAGGCATACACACTGACATCACCTAGTGACACGCGTTCATTAGTTGCGGGACTATTTACCAAACTTTTTGATCACACCTCGTATATATTTATTTATTTTTTCAATTGTTATTCCACGGTTTCGACATTCCATGGTTTTGGGGTAGTGCCAGTTTATCGTCTCGACAGGTTACAGTTAGCGAATCGAAGAATCGAAATTTTTTAGCTCTAAGTTGGGTCGGGTTTCGATTCTTTTACTGAATCGACCCGAATCGACATTTTCGATTAATCGCACAGGCCTATGGCATACAAACCATAAAATTACCTAGTACTAACATACTAAAATTTTATGGTTCTATGTACCGTATTTGCCGAGATATGAAGGATTTAAAAGGTCTCCCTTTTTTTTTTGCCGACCCGACAATGCAGTAGTAGTGTAAATGGAGAATTTCCAGTGGCATAAAGAAATGTTCAATAAATCCGTAATTTTCATTAGTTTTTCTTTGAAATCCGCTTATCGTATAGGAAATTTACTTAGTTGTGGGGTGTGAAAAAAATATTGAAATCTGACCATAACTTTGGATTTTACAGCCAAAGTTCGAGGTCTCCCTTTCTTTTTGCCCACGCGATATATAATTATATACAGTATATATATATACTGTATATATATTAGTGATGTAGCGGATGTCATTTTTTTCACATCCGCGGATGCGGATGCGGATGAGGATGTTTGATTTCAACATCCGCGGATGCGGATGTCTACATTTTCGTTATTTTTTAGGATATATTCGAGATTTGTTGTGTTTAACGTATATAATAAGTTATTATATAGAGAAAGCTGTAGCTATAATGTAGTATAATTGATTAATTGTACAATAATTGCTGTACTTTTCCCTGAACATATAAAATAATAGCAAGCATCTAACTAATATAGAAATCAATTAGTGAATTCGTCTGCAAATAAATTCGTTATATTTTGTTGAGTTTCAGCCACAATTAGAAACCATAATTGTGTTACCCGACCTCTTTCCCAACCTCCACCCTTATAGAAAGAGATCTTTAATTAGCTTGATAACTATTTATATTAAGTTTAAAGTTTTATTAGGCATATTTATAAATGAGTAATTAAAATAAAGTAAACTAAGATGTTCATCGTTTAATATTCAAACTTAATTATAGGAAGGTTATGCTTAAGGAACATTAATTTTTCTGCCTTTTCTGCTGCCAGTCTGTTTCTCTTTTCATCATATATTAATCCAGCACTGCTAAATAATCTCTCGCTTGGTACGCTTGTTGGAGGACGTGCTAAATGTTTCCTTGCAAGTTTACTCAAGTATGGATAGATATTCTGCGTATTTTTCCACCAACTAATAGGATTGTCACATGCAGCCAGGCGTTTTTCTTGGTGATAGCTCTCGATCATTTTTACTACATCTTTTGACATCGCGTAGGTCTCGTCATCGCTGCTTGACTCAAGAAACTGAGAGAGAGATTCTGTGATAGATTTGCTTGTTGAAGGTGTTGGTTCTGTCACTGAAACTTTTATTCTTTTGGTGGATGGCGAAGCGACAGATTCAAGAGATTGAAGCTCTTCAACTGCTTTGCCAAGTGATGATTTAACTCGTTCTAATGTACTAGGTGAAAATAACTTAGCTTTGTAACGTGGATCTAAGTAGGTTGCAAGAGAGTAACTTCATACAAGAACAGCCTCTCGTCTTGTCGCTTGCATCACTTTTGCGCACAATGAACTAGTTCTATTATTATAGTAGAATTTGATAATTTCCGCTTATTAATGACGTTTTATCTCAACGGTCCACATCCGCACGACATCCGCAGTCCAAAGTGCGGATGCGGATGCGAGAAAATGTGCGGATGTGACCTACATCACTAATATATATATATATATATATATATATATATATATATATATATATATATATATCATCAGAGGGATGGCAGACCGTCTGCTTTATTTGCCAAGAAACCCTATGATGATGGCGCGTACCGCGTACGGGCGAACCGCCACCCCTTCCCTTCCTGGTCCACAGGAGGGAGGTGACAAACGAGAAGAACCTGGAGCGAAGACGCCATCTGGGGGACCTGGCCCGGCTTTTAAGCCGGATGGGACATAAGTCAGTAAGTCAAATCATAAAATTAAAACAAAATTTGTCTCAAATATATTTACTTTACGAACTTTTACTTAAACATTTTTAGGCGAATTTTTAAAAATAATATTCTACGCTAATGGTTTTCAAATTGCGTTCCGCGGAATCCCAGAGTTCCGGGAAGGGTCATCAGGGGTTCCCACAAAGATAAGGGATAATGGCGGTTGTTTTTTTTTCAGTTACCGAGGGTTAATCTTAATTTTAAACTAATTTTAGAGTTTAAATGTAAATAATTGATTTTTCAAACTAAATTAAAATACATTATAACGTTATTAAACAATATGAAACCAAAACACTCACGGCAAAAAACAATGGAGTATAAACAATGATGCTCCAAAATATATCATATTCACCCCGATCCCTGATTCAGAGTTGCCAGATATATAATAAATAGGCCATTTAAAAAATACAATGCAAGTATAGCGTAAGTTTCATTTTATGTATTGTATAGCCTACAAAGAACGAACAAATGAAAAATGAGGTAACCACCCGGGAATCGAACCCGGGATCTTCCGATTGCCGGTCAGATATGCTAACCACTACACCATGCCCCCTCAGGGCATTGGTTTCTGCTCGTATGTAAGAAAATTACGACTTCTGATTAATCGAGGTCCATCGTGTAGTGGTTAGCATATCTGACCAGCAATCGGAAGATCCCGGGTTCGATTCCCGGGTGGTTACCTCATTTTTTTTCATTTGTTCGTTCTTTCTCATCTTGTGCGGAACGTTCTCCTATACAAGCGTCGTTCTTTACATTAATTATACTATGTGTTGTTTGCAGTTAAAATGTGTGTGTGTATATATATATATACAGACTGCATGGAACAAGGAACTCTTCTGGGAAATTACATCCACAATAGTTCGAATAAGTAATGACAAATACTATAGTTCTTTCTTTTTCATGATGGAAAACCCAACGTGGGCACCGGGTTACTTGCAAAGAGGCCCAAAATATAGCTTCCCTCACCAGCTATCTGCAAAGCAGAGAGGATCCAGCTTTGGGACAGGATATATTTTGGGCCTCTTTGCGAGTAACCCGGTGCCTGCCTACGTTGGGCTTTCCATCATGAAAAAGAAAAAACTATAGTATTTGTCATTTATCATTACTTATTCGAACTATAGTGGATGTAATTTCCCAGTAGAGCAGAGGACCATTCTGAGTTTGTATATATATATATACATAAGCTTATATATTGCGTGTTATATTGGGCTACTTTTTTCCAACTGGTGCTACTTTTTGCAAGTAAATCATGTTACTTTACAAACTTGATCACTTTCATTTGGGGGCTGGGTTTTAATGGTGCGTTTAAGGGTTGGGGGTGCCGTGACGGAAGGGATGAAATAAAAGGGCTCCATGGTTTTGTAAAATTTGAAAAAAAAAAAAACTGTTTTAGACTATAGTATTAGTAAAGTGTGTAGTCACTTAATAATTTTCTTTTGGTATAATTCTCTACAGTGTAGTTATAAATAAAAGAAAACCTATTTTTTGTTAAAATGATGATCACATGAAACAATGGATAACGGAATAATAAAATAACTTTAATGCATTCTTTAACTCTATATATACATATAATCCACAGAAGAACTTGGATTTTTTCATTTTTCCTTGCAGGTGTGCAATATATATATATATATATATATATATATATATATATATATATATATATATACACACACGATACACAGACCGTGCATGGAACAAGGAACTCTTCTAGGATAATTAAATCCACTATAGTCCCAATAAGTAATGGTAAATGACAAATACTATAGTTTTTCTTTTTCAATCCCATATATATATATATATATATTCCCAGTATTGCAACCGGTAGTAAATTTTTTGTCACGTCTGTTAGCGCGACGAAAATTTTACTACCAATCAAAATACTGGAAATTTCCAGACACACACACACACACGCATACATATATACATATGGCATTCTCATAAGTGTGTGAATCCTAAAAAGATTAAATGTGGCATCTGCATGTTATTGATAACGTATCACCGACAATTTATTACCCTTTTGGAAGCTCTTTCTTCAATTTTCTGAAGAGACTTGAATACAGATCATCTGGCAGACCCATTCTCCATTCTTTTCTTGAATAACAATAACGGATTTCAGTCGAAATTAATAAATATAAAAGATTTATTAAATATAAAGCATTTATTTTTAACTCGCTCATATATATATAGTGTTAAAAAAACGCAACCTAAAACAGAAAGAAAAGGGGTGTTACAATGATCTACAGATCTACAGAAGCTAAGGCTAACAAACACCCTAAGATCCACTCTAAGGTTAGCCCGAGAGAAAGGAAAGAGGAGGGGGTTAAAAGAGGAGAATAAGGGGTTAAGCAAAACCTATCATTCTTGGGTTAACATTCATTCAAAAAAAGAGAAAGAAAGACTCCCCATCATCATCCGCTGGCCACTGCCAACAAGTCGGAAAAATAGTCGAAGAGAATAGGAAAGGGGTGAAAGATGAAAAGAAGTAAAATAAGAACGCTTACAAACCATGCAAACACAGTCTTAACTCACTGTCATACCATGCAAACTACAGAATGCAAGTAAAGAGAGGATAAGAAAAGGAAAAAAAAAAAGTAGGTAGAGTATAACAAAAAGTGGGTTAGTTTACGGTACGAGCTACATCTACGTTCGTGTTAGTCTAATTTTTTTTTTATAACAATTTTATTGCTGGCATCACACGCTGGCATGTCACAAGCTGGCATTAATCGTCAACAGACTCATCCTCGACCACCACCCCCAGAGCTCCTGTTGCTAATTGTTTATTTATTTTAAACAACGTTAATATTTTTAAAATGCCTATCTAAACGGTTCTTAAACATATTAACGCTGGTAGAGTGAACGACTGACGCGGGAAGACTATTCCATTTATCAATTACTTTAAACGTAAAGAAGTTTTTAGCGATATTAGTAATGAAACGTCTGCCACGCAACTTAAATCCGTTATTACGAGTATTGCTATTATCGAAAGTGAACAGTTTGTCAAAATTTACGTTATCGATTTTATTAACGATTTTGAAAACTTCAATAAGCTTCCCTCTTAATCTCCTAGTTTCGAGTGAATGCAAGTCTAACTCTTTAATCCTATCTTCATAAGGTTTGTTGCGCAATGACGGAATTAGTTTCGTGGCGCGACGCTGAACCCTTTCTAACCTATCAATATCCTCACGCAAATACAGGCACCAAAACTGAACGGCATATTTTAAATGAGGCCTGACTAGGGACTTGTAAAGGGGCAATATAATATTTTTCGATTTAAATTCGAAATTACGCGCTATGAAGCCTAACATCCTATTAGCTTTTGCGCAAGACTTCAGGCACTGGTTCCTAACTTTTAAATCCTTAGATATGCGTACGCCTAAATCTACTTCCTCGTCAACGCTCGCTAACTGTCTATTATCCATCGTGTACGTGTAATTATTGTTACGAGAACTTATATGCAAAACTTTACATTTGTCTACGTTAAACTGCATCTGCCACTTATCCGTCCACTCCATAATCCTATTTACATCGTCTTGGAGCCTATTTCTATCGTCCTCGTTAACAACCTTACCGCCTATTTTAGTATCGTCCGCGAATTTTGACACGTTACTAGTCAATCCTACATCTATGTCGTTAATGTAAATTACGAATAGCAATGGGCCTAACACTGAACCCTGTGGGACACCGCTACCTACATCCAACCACCCCGATTCACTATCATTAGCAACGACCCTCTGTCTCCTAGCACGAAGCCATTCCTCTAACCAGTTAGCTACCTGACCGCGTATACCGTGCGCTTTAACCTTCACAATTAATCTTCTATGCGTTTGTTTTTGAACACCCTGTGTATATATATATATGTAAAAATGAAATGAATAATCAATATTCATTTTTACATAAGAACCAAAATCGCTTAACGCGAGTTTGGATAATAATTTTACTTGTGGATTCCTATCTTTGATCGTGTCAAAACCCTACGATCTACCATACCTATGGTTTAGTCGTATCCATTTTTATTTGTTATAGAAGTTATTAATTAATTATGATTGTCTTGCATCTCACCCTCGTCCCTAGATTATGCATACACATTGCATATAACTCTTGCCTCTAATTCGTTCTTGTAAATCTTCCTAATAATGCTTTGTATTATACGTACAAATTCAATAACTATGACGTCATAAAGTAACTTAATTCTCTTCACGTTTTCCATACCTTGAACACTGAATCACGTGTTTAGTATTTGGACATCTTCCGTATTGAATGTATGGTAAATTCCTTAATAAGAATAATAATAATAATAATAATAATAAAAAGAAAAAAAAAAACTTCATTCTCTATACATCATTATTTATGTTGTTTCCTACCTATTGTCTACTGATACCTATCAACCTATCAGTCCATATTTTACGCGCGTCTATATTACGCACACAACCTATTCTGTTACTTACATGCAAAATACGTCCACATGTATTTTTTTTCTTTTTTTCTTTTAAGTGCGTTCACGCTCAAGACATTCATTAGGCTTACAGTAGTTGAGTGGTCGAATTCGCGAACCACAGCAGAATTGAACGTTTCTAAGATAAACAACATCTTTCGCTCTGATCCAAATTCATAACATATTAAAAATGTAATATAACATATTATGTTGTATATAAATTATCTTGTCATGTCTCATGTACTTGTGTTGTACTAATAACCATATATATAATAACCATATATAATCTGACCATATAATCTGACCATATAATCTGACCATATAATCTAACCATATAATCTAACCATATATATATATATAAAAACACTGTAAGAATGGTAACGACGTAATGTACTTCAATGAAACTATAATTGAATGTAATGACTTTATATATAATGTAAGAATGTACTTTAATCGAACTGTAAGGGACAATCATAAGCGAATGGGAAGTAATCCATAATCGCAATCATAATTGTACTAAACCCAAACAAAAATGATATCGCCTTCAGAAATGAAGACGTGGCAAAAAAAAATAAGATTAGTTTTTATTCTTATTTATTTTTTTTATTATTTTTATTTGGAAACTTTCAAACACCTGATCGTGTTTAAAAGGGGGGAAACTTAACCTCCAACTGCCATCCCCCAACATTCAGGCATATTTTATACATGTATTTGTAAAATGAAGGACACTTCATTACGAGACTCTGCCTTGGTCACTGCGAAGAGACTCCCCTGGTTAGCAGCCTCGCTGCGGGGAGGGAGGTCGAACCTCTACCCCTGTAAATTCAGAGCAGTACCTGTATATTTTTAAGAAGTAAATTTACAGTAAGAGAAACTTTTTATTTTCCCCCTCGAGTTGGGAAATCGTCAGAGGAACTTAGTAAAGTCGACAAGTTATAAAGTATCAGAGAAAGAATTAGAAAATTATAGATGAAAAGTAACAGAAGAAATATCCGTTGCTTGCCTCCGTAACCAGAACCCCTTCGAATCCGAACCGATTAAGGGCCATAAAGGGGGGGGTTAACAGTTGGCGACCCTATAGCCAGGATAAACACATAGAAGAAGGAAGGGTCTAACAGCTGGCGACCCTTTACCAGGATAAGAAGAAGATTTATAAAAGAAGAAGATTTATAAAAGAAGAAGATTTATAAAAGAAGATGATTTATAAAAGAAGATGATTTATAAAAGAAGAAGATTTATAAAAGAAGAAGATTTATAAAAGAAGAAGATTTATAAAAGAAGAAGACTTATAAAAGAAGAAGACTTATAAAAGAAGAAGACTTATAAAAGAAGATTTATCAGGATAAAACCATTTGACCGGCGTGTCACGACTTCTAGTTCGTAACATCCACCCTTGACCGGTGTGTCACGACTCCAAGTTCTTCACGCCTAGTTTTCATTCAAGAAGAAGTAGCCAGCAAGACGTCTTCAGGACACGTCTCTGAGGATTTTGCCAGTAGAACTTTTGTTAAGTACATTTTGTTTTTTTTAAGTAATTTATAAACACTTGAAAAGTCAGTATTATTAACAGTTAATAATGAGTATTAAGTCAGATTTTACAAGAAACACAGTGAACACTTCAGACACTAGTGATACATTTTTCTTAGTGTAACAGAGAGTTAATTTCAAAAGAGAGTTAATTTCAAAAAGAGAGTTAATTTCAAAAAGAGAGTTAATTTCAAAAAGAGAGTTAATTTCAAAAAGAGAGTTAATTTCGAAAAGAGAGTTAATTTCGAAAAGAGAGTTAATTTCGAAAAGAGAGTTAATTTCGAAAAGAGAGTTAATTTCGAAAAGAGAGTTAATTTCGAAAAGAGAGTTAATTTCGAAAAGAGAGTTAATTTCGAAAAAGAGAGTTAATTTCAGAGTTATTTTCACTGTTATATTCAGTATAGAATAATTTTATTTTATGTACCAAACATAATAATACCAGAGTGAAATGTTGTTTACATTTTATATTTTTGTTTGCAAATTTTTTTCAATTACTGAATTGGATTGACTTGCAAATTAAGAGAGAGAGAGAGTTTACAGAGAGTTTATAGATTTAGAGAGATATTTGAAGTCAGTTTTAGTTGCAAAGAAGTTGCAAGTCAGTTTTAGTTGCAAAGAAGTTGCAAGTCAGTTTTAGTTGCAAAGAAGTTGCAAGTCAGTTTTAGTTGCAAAGAAGTTGCAAGTCAGTTTTAGTTGCAAAGAAGTTGCAAGTCAGTTTTGAAGTCAGTTTTAGTTGCAAAAAAGTTGCAAAGAAGTTTTGAAGTCAGTTTTAGTTGCAAAGAAGTGTTGAAGTCAGTTTTAGTTGCAAAGAAGTGTTGAAGTCAGTTTTAGTTGCAAAGAAGTTTTGAAGTCAGTTTTAGTTGCAAAGAAGTTTTGAAGTCAGTTTTGAAGTCAGTTTTTTGCAAAGAAGTTGCAAGACAGTTTTGAAGTCAGTTTTCGTTGCAAAGAAGTTGCAAGACAGTTTTGAAGTCAGTTTTCGTTGCAAATAAGTTGCAAATCAGTTTACAGAAGGTTGCGCCAAAAGGGACAACCGCCCCAGAGATTTATAGAAATACTTGACAAGAGGTCAAGTCAGAAGGTTGCGCCAAGATGGACAACCGCCCCAGAGATTTATAGAAATACTTGATAAGAGGTCAAGTCAGAAGGTTGCGCCAAGATGGACAACCGCCCCAGAGATTTATAGAAATACTTGATAAGAGGTCAAGTCAGAAGGTTGCGCCAAGATGGACAACCGCCCCAGAGATTTATAGAAATACTTGATAAGAGGTCAAGTCAGAAGGTTGCGCCAAGGGACAACCGCCCCAGAGATTTGTAGAAATACTTGACAAGAGGTCAAGTCAGAAGGTTGCGCCAAAAGGGACAACCGCCCCAGAGATTTGTAGAAATACTTGATAAGAGGTCAAGTCAGAAGGTTGCGCCAAAAGGGACAACCGCCCCAGAGATTTATAGAAATACTTGATAAGAGGTCAAGTCAATAGGTTGCATCCAAGAGGGACAACCGCCCCAGTTTTGAAGAAGCCAGTTTTGAAGAAGCCAGTTTTGAAGAAGTTAGTTTTGAAGAAGTTAGTTTTGAAGAAGTTAGTTTTGAAGAAGTTAGTTTTGAAGAAGTTAGTTTTGAAGAAGTTAGTTTTGAAGAAGTTAGTTTTTAAGTCCCAAGTCATTTCAATGCAGTCAATTGAATTCAACTTTTTCTTTGTAAGTTAAGAGAATTTAATTTAAGAAAATGTAAAGAGAATTTAATTCAACCTGAATTGACCGGGTTGCGTCTTTAGTTAACCTTTCTTTGTTTTGTTGTAAGAAGGAAATGGACCGATTTGTCTTTTCTCTTTTTCATGCCATTGTTGCGTATAAAAATATATAGGTAAAATGACATATTTTATTGTTGGCAACCAAAACCGTTTTTACAAATGTTGGTAACGAGTTTTATAATTATTGCGATTATATGATGACAGAAATAGTGTAATAATTAATCGATAATGTACCTAATTTATCTTGCTCTGTATGGTCGGGAAATTTACCCGTAGGACCGCACATGGCCCTAAATTTCAGTTGTGTTTATTCTTTTTTGTCATTTAATTTTAATAAACTTCTACACAATAAAACATATGTATTTATCATATGCAAACAAGTTTTCAGACTAAAATATCAAATAATTCAAATTCTATCAACATTCAACGAAAGAGTATGATTTTTCTACTTAACATGCAAAAAATTATTAAACCTTTTTAATATTTTTTTTTAGTATATAAAAAATAATTTTTAATGTAAAATTTACCTGAAATTATTAAAAGAAAAGATTGTTCGAAATGCTTTCCTTCCATTTCAATAACACTTTTTATTCTTGGCCGAAACTCATCTAAGGTTCGATTTACTTTTATTTTTAATAATATTATAAAATTATGTTTAGCTCATTAAAATGCATAAATTGATTTATATTTTTAATTTGTATTCTTAATTTTCTTAATTCAATTATCGTACCGATACTTCTGGTTAATGTTAATGGTTATATAGTTCATATATAGCTAGGAATGTTACGTCGAATTTAATTCCATCTTCAAAAATTCAATTTTTAAACCGTGAGATTTACTTTCATCAATTGTAAGTCCTCTAAGTACATTTCTTTGTATTACCTTAATACGTGGAACTGATTTAATTAAATCCTTAAATACGACCTTGAACTTAAAGGATTTTATAATAATAATGATAATAATAATAACAACAATAATTGACTCAAAAGATTTTATAACCCTAAAACCCATCTTAAATTATTATACATTATTTTTAAACTTTGTTAATTCAAAAACCTTCCAAATCTCTACACATACACACGTATGTATGCACACTATATATACTATATATACAAACCTTATCTAAAATCATTCGATATCACAAACTATTCATAGCGTGTAGGTGCTAACTCTGCTATTTATATAGTCCTAAGCCTTTTTGCTTACTATATATAAATTTTTGCTCAGGCATTTATTCAGTTAATTTAAGAATCCTTTCCGCTAATCTGTCCCTCAAAGTTATGATACACACTTTGTATCTAATACACACAAATACACACTAGACCACAGGTCTATACATCATCCATTACGTAATTCGATTTTTTACCTACAATAGTCAATAAAATTAGTTATAGACTGCACGATCAGGGTAACTTTGGAAAATAATTTATATTTTTTTCCTTTTACCTACTATTCATTATGTACATAATTTTTTCCCACAGAAAAAATAAAAATTTTGTAAAAAATTTAACAATATCATTCTTTGTCTAGCGTAATTGTTTGTCTAAAATTGAAGTATTAATCTTTGAATTTTTTTATTATATAATAACCCACTTGCTCTGTATAAAAATTTGTAATGTAAAGAAAAAAAGTCGTCATCTAACTTGAAGTAGTTAGGATGTTATTTTCTCATTTGTATTGTATTAATGGTACCCTATTAGATTATTGTATAAATATCGTTTTTTTTAAAAGGGGAGAGCAATGTAAAAATGAAATGAATAATCAATATTCATTTTTACATAAGAACCAAAATCGCTTAACGCGAGTTTGGATAATAATTTTACTTGTGGCTTCCTATCTTTGATCGTGTCAAAACCCTACGATCTACCATACCTATGGTTTAGTCGTATCCATTTTTATTTGTTATAGAAGTTATTAATTAATTATGATTGTCTTGCATCTCACCCTCGTCCCTAGATTATGCATACACATTGCATATAACTCTTGCCTCTAATTCGTTCTTGTAAATCTTCCTAATAATGCTTTGTATTATACGTACAAATTCAATAACTATGACGTCATAAAGTAACTTAATTCTCTTCACGTTTTCCATACCTTGAACACTGAATCACGTGTTTAGTATTTGGACATCTTCCGTATTGAATGTATGGTAAATTCCTTAATAAGAATAGTAATAATAATAATAATAATAAAAAGAAAAAAAAAAACTTCATTCTCTATACATCATTATTTATGTTGTTTCCTACCTATTGTCTACTGATACCTATCAACCTATCAGTCCATATTTTACGCGCGTCTATATTACGCACACAACCTATTCTGTTACTTACATGCAAAATACGTCCACATGTATTTTTTTTTTTTTCTTTTAAGTGCGTTCACGCTCAAGACATTCATTAGGCTTACAGTAGTTGAGTGGTCGAATTCGCGAACCACAGCAGAATTGAACGTTTCTAAGATAAACAACATCTTTCGCTCTGATCCAAATTCATAACATATTAAAAATGTAATATAACATATTATGTTGTATATAAATTATCTTGTCATGTCTCATGTACTTGTGTTGTACTAATAACCATATATATAATAACCATATATAATCTGACCATATAATCTGACCATATAATCTGACCATATAATCTAACCATATAATCTAACCATATATATATATAAAAACACTGTAAGAATGGTAACGACGTAATGTACTTCAATGAAACTATAATTGAATGTAATGACTTTATATATAATGTAAGAATGTACTTTAATCGAACTGTAAGGGACAATCATAAGCGAATGGGAAGTAATCCATAATCGCAATCATAATTGTACTAAACCCAAACAAAAATGATATCGCCTTCAGAAATGAAGACGTGGCAAAAAAAAATAAGATTAGTTTTTATTATTTATTTTTTTTATTATTTTTATTTGGAAACTTTCAAACACCTGATCGTGTTTAAAAGGGGGAAACTTAACCTCCAACTGCCATCCCCCAACATTCAGGCATATTTTATACATGTATTTGTAAAATGAAGGACACTTCATTACGAGACTCTGCCTTGGTCACTGCGAAGAGACTCCCCTGGTTAGCAGCCTCGCTGCGGGGAGGGAGGTCGAACCTCTACCCCTGTAAATTCAGAGCAGTACCTGTATATTTTTAAGAAGTAAATTTACAGTAAGAGAAACTTTTTATTTTCCCCTCGAGTTGGGAAATCGTCAGAGGAACTTAGTAAAGTCGACAAGTTATAAAGTATCAGAGAAAGAATTAGAAAATTATAGATGAAAAGTAACAGAAGAAATATCCGTTGCTTGCCTCCGTAACCAGAACCCCTTCGAATCCGAACCGATTAAGGGCCATAAAGGGGGGGGTTAACAGTTGGCGACCCTATAGCCAGGATAAACACATAGAAGAAGGAAGGGTCTAACAGCTGGCGACCCTTTACCAGGATAAGAAGAAGATTTATAAAAGAAGAAGATTTATAAAAGAAGAAGATTTATAAAAGAAGATGATTTATAAAAGAAGATGATTTATAAAAGAAGAAGATTTATAAAAGAAGAAGATTTATAAAAGAAGAAGATTTATAAAAGAAGAAGACTTATAAAAGAAGAAGACTTATAAAAGAAGAAGACTTATAAAAGAAGATTTATCAGGATAAAACCATTTGACCGGCGTGTCACGACTTCTAGTTCGTAACATCCACCCTTGACCGGTGTGTCACGACTCCAAGTTCTTCACGCCTAGTTTTCATTCAAGAAGAAGTAGCCAGCAAGACGTCTTCAGGACACGTCTCTGAGGATTTTGCCAGTAGAACTTTTGTTAAGTACATTTTGTTTTTTTTAAGTAATTTATAAACACTTGAAAAGTCAGTATTATTAACAGTTAATAATGAGTATTAAGTCAGATTTTACAAGAAACACAGTGAACACTTCAGACACTAGTGATACATTTTTCTTAGTGTAACAGAGAGTTAATTTCAAAAGAGAGTTAATTTCAAAAAGAGAGTTAATTTCAAAAAGAGAGTTAATTTCAAAAAGAGAGTTAATTTCAAAAAGAGAGTTAATTTCGAAAAGAGAGTTAATTTCGAAAAGAGAGTTAATTTCGAAAAGAGAGTTAATTTCGAAAAGAGAGTTAATTTCGAAAAGAGAGTTAATTTCGAAAAGAGAGTTAATTTCGAAAAGAGAGTTAATTTCGAAAAAGAGAGTTAATTTCAGTTATTTTCACTGTTATATTCAGTATAGAATAATTTTATTTTATGTACCAAACATAATAATACCAGAGTGAAATGTTGTTTACATTTTATATTTTTGTTTGCAAATTTTTTTCAATTACTGAATTGGATTGACTTGCAAATTAAGAGAGAGAGAGAGTTTACAGAGAGTTTATAGATTTAGAGAGATATTTGAAGTCAGTTTTAGTTGCAAAGAAGTTGCAAGTCAGTTTTAGTTGCAAAGAAGTTGCAAGTCAGTTTTAGTTGCAAAGAAGTTGCAAGTCAGTTTTAGTTGCAAAGAAGTTGCAAGTCAGTTTTAGTTGCAAAGAAGTTGCAAGTCAGTTTAGTTGCAAATAAGTTGCAAGTCAGTTTTGAAGTCAGTTTTAGTTGCAAAAAAGTTGCAAAGAAGTTTTGAAGTCAGTTTTAGTTGCAAAGAAGTGTTGAAGTCAGTTTTAGTTGCAAAGAAGTGTTGAAGTCAGTTTTAGTTGCAAAGAAGTTTTGAAGTCAGTTTTAGTTGCAAAGAAGTTTTGAAGTCAGTTTTGAAGTCAGTTTTAGTTGCAAAGAAGTTGCAAGACAGTTTTTGAAGTCAGTTTTCGTTGCAAAGAAGTTGCAAGACAGTTTTGAAGTCAGTTTTCGTTGCAAATAAGTTGCAAATCAGTTTTCAGAAGGTTGCGCCAAAAGGGACAACCGCCCCAGAGATTTATAGAAATACTTGACAAGAGGTCAAGTCAGAAGGTTGCGCCAAAAGGGACAACCGCCCCAGAGATTTATAGAAATACTTGACAAGAGGTCAAGTCAGAAGGTTGCGCCAAGATGGACAACCGCCCCAGAGATTTATAGAAATACTTGATAAGAGGTCAAGTCAGAAGGTTGCGCCAAGATGGACAACCGCCCCAGAGATTTATAGAAATACTTGATAAGAGGTCAAGTCAGAAGGTTGCGCCAAGATGGACAACCGCCCCAGAGATTTATAGAAATACTTGACAAGAGGTCAAGTCAGAAGGTTGCGCCAAAAGGGACAACCGCCCCAGAGATTTGTAGAAATACTTGATAAGAGGTCAAGTCAGAAGGTTGCGCCAAAAGGGACAACCGCCCCAGAGATTTATAGAAATACTTGATAAGAGGTCAAGTCAATAGGTTGCATCCAAGAGGGACAACCGCCCCAGTTTTGAAGAAGCCAGTTTTGAAGAAGCCAGTTTTGAAGAAGTTAGTTTTGAAGAAGTTAGTTTTGAAGAAGTTAGTTTTGAAGAAGTTAGTTTTGAAGAAGTTAGTTTTGAAGAAGTTAGTTTTTAAGTCCCAAGTCATTTCAATGCAGTCAATTGAATTCAACTTTTTCTTTGTAAGTTAAGAGAATTTAATTTAAGAAAATGTAAAGAGAATTTAATTCAACCTGAATTGACCGGGTTGCGTCTTTAGTTAACCTTTCTTTGTTTTGTTGTAAGAAGGAAATGGACCGATTTGTCTTTTCTCTTTTTCATGCCATTGTTGCGTATAAAAATATATAGGTAAAATGACATATTTTATTGTTGGCAACCAAAACCGTTTTTACAAATGTTGGTAACGAGTTTTATAATTATTGCGATTATATGATGACAGAAATAGTGTAATAATTAATCGATAATGTACCTAATTTATCTTGCTCTGTATGGTCGGGAAATTTACCCGTAGGACCGCACATGGCCCTAAATTTCAGTTGTGTTTATTCTTTTTTGTCATTTAATTTTAATAAACTTCTACACAATAAAACATATGTATTTATCATATGCAAACAAGTTTTCAGACTAAAATATCAAATAATTCAAATTCTATCAACATTCAACGAAAGAGTATGATTTTTCTACTTAACATGCAAAAAATTATTAAACCTTTTTAAATTTTTTTTTAGTATATAAAAAATAATTTTTAATGTAAAATTTACCTGAAATTATTAAAAGAAAAGATTGTTCGAAATGCTTTCCTTCCATTTCAATAACACTTTTATTCTTGGCCGAAACTCATCTAAGGTTCGATTTACTTTTATTTTTAATAATATTATAAAATTATGTTTAGCTCATTAAAATGCATAAATTGATTTATATTTTTAATTTGTATTCTTAATTTTCTTAATTCAATTATCGTACCGATACTTCTGGTTAATGTTAATGGTTATATAGTTCATATATAGCTAGGAATGTTACGTCGAATTTAATTCCATCTTCAAAAATTCAATTTTTAAACCGTGAGATTTACTTTCATCAATTGTAAGTCCTCTAAGTACATTTCTTTGTATTACCTTAATACGTGGAACTGATTTAATTAAATCCTTAAATACGACCTTGAACTTAAAGGATTTTATAATAATAATGATAATAATAATAATAACAACAATAATTGACTCAAAAGATTTTATAACCCTAAAACCCATCTTAAATTATTATACATTATTTTTAAACTTTGTTAATTCAAAAACCTTCCAAATCTCTACACATACACACGTATGTATGCACACTATATATACTATATATACAAACCTTATTCTAAAATCATTCGATATCACAAACTATTTCATAGCGTGTAGGTGCTAACTCTGCTATTTATATAGTCCTAAGCCTTTTTGCTTACTATATATAAATTTTTGCTCAGGCATTTATTCAGTTAATTTAAGAATCCTTTCCGCTAATCTGTCCCTCAAAGTTATGATACACACTTTGTATCTAATACACACAAATACACACTAGACCACAGGTCTATACATCATCCATTACGTAATTCGATTTTTTACCTACAATAGTCAATAAAATTAGTTATAGACTGCACGATCAGGGTAACTTTGGAAAATAATTTATATTTTTTTCCTTTTACCTACTATTCATTATGTACATAATTTTTTCCCACAGAAAAAATAAAAATTTTGTAAAAAATTTAACAATATCATTCTTTGTCTAGCGTAATTGTTTGTCTAAAATTGAAGTATTAATCTTTGAATTTTTTTTATTATATAATAACCCACTTGCTCTGTATAAAAATTTGTAATGTAAAGAAAAAAAGTCGTCATCTAACTTGAAGTAGTTAGGATGTTATTTTCTCATTTGTATTGTATTAATGGTACCCTATTAGATTATTGTATAAATATCGTTTTTTTTAAAAGGGGAGAGCAATGTAAAAATGAAATGAATAATCAATATTCATTTTTACATAAGAACCAAAATCGCTTAACGCGAGTTTGGATAATAATTTTACTTGTGGCTTCCTATCTTTGATCGTGTCAAAACCCTACGATCTACCATACCTATGGTTTAGTCGTATCCATTTTTATTTGTTATAGAAGTTATTAATTAATTATGATTGTCTTGCATCTCACCCTCGTCCCTAGATTATGCATACACATTGCATATAACTCTTGCCTCTAATTCGTTCTTGTAAATCTTCCTAATAATGCTTTGTATTATACGTACAAATTCAATAACTATGACGTCATAAAGTAACTTAATTCTCTTCACGTTTTCCATACCTTGAACACTGAATCACGTGTTTAGTATTTGGACATCTTCCGTATTGAATGTATGGTAAATTCCTTAATAAGAATAGTAATAATAATAATAATAATAAAAAGAAAAAAAAAAAACTTCATTCTCTATACATCATTATTTATGTTGTTTCCTACCTATTGTCTACTGATACCTATCAACCTATCAGTCCATATTTTACGCGCGTCTATATTACGCACACAACCTATTCTGTTACTTACATGCAAAATACGTCCACATGTATTTTTTTTTTTTTTCTTTTAAGTGCGTTCACGCTCAAGACATTCATTAGGCTTACAGTAGTTGAGTGGTCGAATTCGCGAACCACAGCAGAATTGAACGTTTCTAAGATAAACAACATCTTTCGCTCTGATCCAAATTCATAACATATTAAAAATGTAATATAACATATTATGTTGTATATAAATTATCTTGTCATGTCTCATGTATGTTGTGTTGTACTAATAACCATATATATAATAACCATATATAATCTGACCATATAATCTGACCATATAATCTGACCATATAATCTAACCATATAATCTAACCATATATATATATATAAAAACACTGTAAGAATGGTAACGACGTAATGTACTTCAATGAAACTATAATTGAATGTAATGACTTTATATATAATGTAAGAATGTACTTTAATCGAACTGTAAGGGACAATCATAAGCGAATGGGAAGTAATCCATAATCGCAATCATAATTGTACTAAACCCAACAAAAAAATGATATCGCCTTCAGAAATGAAGACGTGGCAAAAAAAAATAAGATTAGTTTTTATTCTTATTTATTTTTTTTATTATTTTTATTTGGAAACTTTCAAACACCTGATCGTGTTTAAAAGGGGGGAAACTTAACCTCCAACTGCCATCCCCCAACATTCAGGCATATTTTATACATGTATTTGTAAAATGAAGGACACTTCATTACGAGACTCTGCCTTGGTCACTGCGAAGAGACTCCCCTGGTTAGCAGCCTCGCTGCGGGGAGGGAGGTCGAACCTCTACCCCTGTAAATTCAGAGCAGTACCTGTATATTTTTAAGAAGTAAATTTACAGTAAGAGAAACTTTTTATTTTCCCCCTCGAGTTGGGAAATCGTCAGAGGAACTTAGTAAAGTCGACAAGTTATAAAGTATCAGAGAAAGAATTAGAAAATTATAGAAGAAAAGTATCAGAAGAAATATCCGTTGCTTGCCTCCGTAACAGGACCCCCCCGTCGAATCCGAACCGAAAAAGGGCCATAAAGGGGGGGGTTAACATATATATGTATATATATATATAAACTTAACAACCTGAATCTAGAAAAGTAAAAGCTTCATTCTTTCACAGGGCACTGATCCTCCCTCCACACACCCATTCAGGGTACGAGCAGCTCGCAGTATTATTGTCACTTATATGGAGGTTCATTGTACGTATGCGTCCGTACGTGGTTCATCACTAATGGCAGCAACACTGCTTTATCATGGTCACAAACGTAGTTCAATCTATAATCCCATCACGTGCGTCAGTCAGTCCGTACTGCAGATACTCCCGCAGATCCGGGCACATAATTCATCAGGAGCAGGATGCTCGTGAAGTTTGCGTCTGCTTCCCGAGGCAAAAACCAAGTACTCGTTTCAATCACAAATACATTGAAAGCACCTGAGGTTTTGCTGCAGGTAAAGTGGATCAAAATTCAAAAGAGGAAATTATTTACAATTTCAAACCTTTTATTTATATTGATTTTTTTTTTTCAATAACTGAATAGATTTTGTTAATAATAATAATAATAATAATAATAATAATCTTTATTTGGAAAGAACCCATTACACAAGATATACATTACATCCATATAAGTTTAGACAACGTTGGCATTAACGTTTATTACGTTTATTTCCGTTATAATACTAAAATGAATAAGAAATAAAAGCATGTAGAGCGTAAAAATAAATTTCTTCATCTCTAACTTTTACTAAAGAAAACAAAATATATTTTTATACGTACCTTTTATGGGTGGTAAAGTTGGTAAAGTGATTGTACGAAAGAGACTATTTCGCGAACAAACATTTTTAACCTAATCTAATTTCACCTGTAAAAAAGGTTAAACTTTTCAGCAACTCATCATCGTCCGTTCGTCCCTTACGAGTTAAAATAGTGCGCCTAATAAAGTTTTGTAATGGGTCGTAATCGATCAAAGTTTCTTGCGTACGAAGATGGAAAACTTACTGAGTATTTATAGGTAGTCCTAAAGCCGTTTAATATCCTATCGAAAGAACCTCATAAAGGTAGTCCTAAAGTCGTTTAATATCCCATCGAAAGAACTGCGTAATTGGCAAAATATTTAAAAAAAAAAAAGACGATAAATTTCTATGCCAAGTCTTCGACGTACCTTGTGTGATAACTAACGAGGGCGGGTTGAGGTTACAACGCAACTCACTCCTTCACCAAATCCAACAAAGTTTTAGGAGGGTCTGTGTCGGGCTGATTTTAAACTTTTATTCAAAATGACAATACTTTTATTCTAACCCAACCAGATTAAATACGATATTATATATATATATAATATATATATATATATATATATCTATATATATATATATATATATATATATATATATTATATATATACAGGGTGGGCGGAAAGTAGCTCCCTATTTTGGATTGATAAAAGAATACGTATATTATCCATTTATTTCAGACGAAATAATATGAAAAGGTAGGCATACATGGTAGGTTTTCTCTAAAATTCAATGTGGGCTCCAACTCTTTCCACCAGCTTCTGGAGCCGCCCAGGAATGGCGTCAACTGACTTTAGCAGGAACTCCGGCGGGATGGAGGACATGACTTCCCGAATTCGGTCCTCCAGTTCTTCCAATGTCCTCGGTTTGGTGCGGTAGACTTCTTCCTTTACCCACCCCCAAAGAAAGAAGTCGCACGGTGTCAAGTCGGGGCTCCTGGCTGGCCATTGATGTGGACCACGACGACCCATCCAACGCCCAGGGAAGTGGGCATCCAGCCACTCACGGACAAGAGCGAAGTGCGGAGGGGCGCCATCTTGCATAAATATCAGATCGTCGATGTTCTCCCATGTGCTGACAACCGGCCAGACCTCGTTTCGCAACATAGCAAGGTACCGCTCAGCATTCATGGTGTTGCGCAGAAGGAACGGGCCCACAACCTGATCTGAGGTCATACCACACCACACCGTTACACTGAACCGATTCTGCCGTTTTTCAGCGGTAACCGTGCGACTTCTTTCTTTGGGGGTGGGTAAAGGAAGAAGTCTACCGCACCAAACCGAGGACATTGGAAGAACTGGAGGACCGAATTCGGGAAGTCATGTCCTCCATCCCGCCGGAGTTCCTGCTGAAGTCAGTGGACGCCATTCCTGGGCGGCTCCAGAAGCTGGTGGAAAGAGTTGGAGCCCACATTGAATTTTAGAGAAAACCTACCATGTATGCCTACCTTGTCATATTATTTTTTCTGAAATAAATGGATAATATACGTATTTTTTTACCAATCCAAAATAGGGAGCTACTTTCCGCCCACCCGTACATATAGGGTGGCGCAAAAGTCGTGCATCATAAGAATTTTCAGTGTTGACTACAATAGTTTTTTTTTTTCTTTTAGGTAGGGGCTGCGAAATCAATAATAGACGAGAGGGTGAGCTTGGTTTTAATGTATGGAATACCAGGTACAACAAATCGATGAATCGGTACAGATTCAATAACTGTACCGATTCATCTATTGTTAATTTCGCAGCCATCCCCTACCTAAAGAAAAAACATAATATAGTCAACACTAAAATTCTATGATGCGCGACTTTTGCGCCACCCTATATATATATATATATATATATATATATATATATATAATATATATATATATATATATATATATATATATATATATATATATATATACGAGTTTTGCATTCTTAGCTATAAAAAGTAAAAATTAATTTTCGTTAAGTGAAACTGATTGTTGACTTTTTATTTTTTAATTAAAAATCAGAAAAGTGATCATACGACAAAAGTAAAATATTTCCCAATAAACTTTCTCAAAATGTACATAACCTTTGGTGCCTTTCTTAAGGGAATCTTCCTTTACAGTGTTAGAAGGATTGAGGAAGCGCGTGCCTATCCCTTTTCGATTGATATTACTTGGGGAACTCGAGCATGAATTACTTTGAGTAATAAATACAGGTGAGTGACGCATGATATAGAAATGAAAGGCATGAATGCCCCAATTAATGGATAATGCTGAGGGTTAACACGTAAAAAAGAATTAAATATTACACTTTACATTTTAAGTCTCTCTCTCTCTCTCTCTCTCTCTCTCTCTCTCTCTCTCTCTCTCTCTCTCTCTCTCTCTCTCTCTCTCTCTCTCTCTCTCTCTCTCTCTCTCTCTCTCTCTCTCTCAAATCTAAGCGAAAAACCATTTAGCATACGTTATCTTTAATTTCTAAAATAATTTGCACCGTAGTCACGCACTGCAGATAATCTTTTAGAAAATGCAAAACCTGAAATTGTAGATTAAATATTTAACGCACTTTCACTGACAAACCTTACGACAATGACTACAACTGTGATAACTACTAACACAGTTTGCAAACGACCTTCACTGGCCTCACAAACGACCTATAATATATACCCATTTGGTCGACAGGGCAGAAAATCCACTCAAAAAAAAAACTAACAACCTAACTTATGCGAACCTAACCTAGCGTAACCTAATTTATGCGAACCTATGCTAACCTAATTCAACTTAATGTAACCCACAATAGCTTCTCGATGTTG
This sequence comes from Bathynomus jamesi, assembly GCA_023014485.1. NCBI lineage: Eukaryota > Metazoa > Arthropoda > Malacostraca > Isopoda > Cirolanidae > Bathynomus > Bathynomus jamesi. Next base: position 538,737 of record JAJOZX010001996.1, read on the forward strand.
TCACGTCGATTAGATGATATTAACCGATTCCCCAAAAATATAATTGAATGTTTTACTAACTGGCGTCGAAAAACATTTCATTGGAAGGGTCCTGTCTATTTAATTTCCAACAGTTTTCGTCTTAAGTGAAGATTAGATATCGTTAGGACAAGTTAAATTACGCTCGGTAGGGTTACGACGGGTTAGATTAGGTTAAATTAAATCGTCGAACGATAATGATGACAATGAGGACGACGACGTGAAACGTAACATATAGTTCGTCTGAACCTTCAGTCAGCTCGCAAAAATGATTTTAAAAAGCTAAAACTTGTTTCATATATTTACAATTTAATAATGCAAAAATGGAATTTAGCTTTTATGATGTTTACAGGCTGAGAATCTTTTGCACAAAATACATAATGCGAGCAACGAAACGGCTTGAAATATAAAATGCAAAATCAGAAAAATTAAATTCCTCAGAGTCAATCTCGTGTATAAGAAATCAACTTAGTGTATAAAATCAACGAGGGTATTTTTATACATACCCCGCAATCGATAGTATTAAAGAAACGGACAAAATCAATGAATTTGGTACTTATCCAGTAAAAGAGATTCAAATTGATGCTACAATTAAAATTATTACTAATTTTCTTAAAATTAAGTCACCAACTGTGAAGAGAATGTGTTTATTACTCATTCTTTTATTGATTAGATGTATTTTCCAACCAAATTATGGATTCTTTCTGAAGTTTAAAAAAACTAATTTTTTTCACAGTAAGTTTTGATTTCACAAATGTACTTGTATCAGGTTTTTCTGAGAAGAATGTGAGAGGTAAGATTCAGCAATGACTGAAAACTTGGAAGGGAAGATGCTTCGTTTGCGCGTGGATAATATAGGAAGGTCACCCATTGCGGAAATTGGTTGGTTATCAGTCGTCAGCATCACCATTATCATCACGAATGTCTCTAATACATCTTTATGTAGTATCATCACTTTAATGTGCCATATTTATTACCTTATCAGTGGTGTGAAAATCATTACCAGAATGCACCAATGACTGGTAATGACATCACCAATCGCCAGTGACAAATGGTATAATTTGTATCACGCGTGTCACGGTGAGTTATCAACCTAATCATTAGTGTCACCAGCGTCATAAAAAGTCATCACCGTGGCACGCGAACATTTTCAATACACGTACGAACGTCATCATCACTACTACTGTTAGTGGCATACCAATACCATTATTAATATAACCACTAACAACATCACCAAACGTTACAAACGCGTCACCATTTATCAACAGCGCATCACCATTATCTTCATCCTTAGACTCACCAATCACTTTTTAGGAACGCCACATTACGCGTTCAAACTCGAAGACATCATCACAGACCGAACGATCATTCTTTAACTCACCAAACTTCAACATTAATTAAAACGTTCCCTCCTTCCCCCCCCCTTCTTAAAAAGTGGGTGGGGGAGGGAGAAATAACAAACTACGCTAAAATTTTTGATAAATTTACCCAACATGGAAAGCCAAATATACAGAATATACACAAGTGATAAAAAGTTCCTTATCAAAATTTGAAAAATTGCATCCTAAGTCCATAAATGATAATAACAAAAAAAAATTGAAAACAAAATTTTTTTTAATTCTTTTTATTTTAATTTTTACCCTTTTTCATTTTATTTTATGCTTTTTTACGAAGGAAAAATAGGAAAAACTTCGATAAAAACAATTCCTAACAAATATCAAGATTTCCCTGGCGACAGGCAAAATCCATTTTTATTTCACTATTAATCAAATGACTTCCCATATATATATATATATATATATATATATATATATATATATATATATATATATCTGTATATGGAATATCATGCATGAATCCACACGATTTTTCATGAGAAAAAATCGCCTCCACCAGGGGGTTTGAACCCACAACCTCTTGTATTGAAGAGGTTGTGGGTTCGAACCCTGGTGAGGGCAATTATTTTCACATATACGTGTGTGTGTGTGTGTGTGTGTGTGTGTGTTTTGAGTAAAGTTAAGTGCGAAATTCCATTAGCTTAAGTACCTTTCTTATGTCATTCTGAAGCTAAATGGGGCAAACCGATCTCTCTCTTTTGCGGTTAGTTTTTACTCCTCAAACTGGATGTAATCCCGCCCTCTTATTATAGCGCTCAATTTTGCGTTCATATGAGGTTCACATGAGGCAGTTATTGCTTGATTTTTACATGCTACCTGAATATATATATATATATATATATATATATTAGTGATGTAGGTCACATCCGCATCCGCATCCGCGGAACATCCGCACATTTTCTCGCATCCGCATCCGCACCCGCATCCGCACTTTGGACTGCGGATGTCGTGCGGATGTGGACCGTTGAGATAAAATGTCATTAATAAGCGGAAATTATCAAATTCTACTATATTAATAGAACTAGTTCATTGTGCGCAAAAGTGATGCAAGCGACGAGACGAGAGGCTGTTCTTGTATGAAGTTACTCTCTTGCAACCTACTTAGATCCACGTTACAAAGCTAAGTTATTTTCACCTAGTACATTAGAACGAGTTAAATCATCACTTGGCAAAGCAGTTGAAGAGCTTCAATCTCTTGAATCTGTCGCTTCGCCACCCACCAAAAGAATAAAAGTTTCAGTGACAGAACCAACACCTTCAACAAGCAAATCTATCACAGAATCTCTCTCTCAGTTTCTTGAGTCAAGCAGCGATGACGAGACCTACGCGATGTCAAAAGATGTAGTAAAAATGATCGAGAGCTATCACCAAGAAAAACGCCTGGCTGCATGTGACAATCCTATTAGTTGGTGGAAAAATACGCAGAATATCTATCCATACTTGAGTAAACTTGCGAGGAAACATTTAGCCTGTCCTCCAACAAACGTACCAAGCGAGAGATTATTTAGCAGTGCTGGATTAATATATGATGAAAAGAGAAACAGACTGGCAGCAGAAAAGGCAGAAAAATTAATGTTCCTTAAGCATAACCTTCCTATAATTAAGTTTGAACATTAAACGATGAACATCTTAGTTTACTTTATTTTAATTACTCATTTATAAATATGCCTAATAAAACTTTAAACTTAATATAAATAGTTATGAAGCTAATTAAAGATCTCTTTCTATAAGGGTGGAGGAGGAGGTTGGGGAAAGAGGTCGGTGGGGTGCATTTGAGTTGGGTTCACGTCCCGCATCCTGGTAACACAATTATGGTTTCTAATTGTGGCTGAAACTCAACAAAATATAACGAATTTATTTGCAGACGAATTCACTAATTGATTTCTATATTAGTTAGATGCTTGATATTATTTTATATGTTCAGAGAAAAGTACAGCAATTATTGTACAATTAATCAATTATACTACATTATAGCTACAGCTCTCTCTATATAATAACTTATTATATACGTTAAACACAACAAATCTCGAATATATCCTAAAAAATAACGAAAATGTAGACATCCGCATCCGCATCCGCGGATGTTGAAATCAAACATCCTCATCCGCATCCGCGGATGTGAAAAAAATGACATCCGCTACGTCACTAATATATATATATATATATATATATATATATTATATGATGCAAACCCACAAAGAAAAAGAAAATTATTCCAAGGTTTTTCGTGTATTCAGAAGTACACCTCGTCAGGGAATGACGAGGTGTATCATTCATTCATTTCACGTGTTTGATTGTAAAATTCATCCCATATATATATATATATATATATATATATACTACAGAAGAATATTCAGACGGAAAAATACGAAAACGAGAAGACAGTAGCGTCAAGAATTAAAACGAAAGTACACCAAAGATTGACCGACCAAAAAACAAAGCGAAATTGAATTTAACAAACCATATAAAAGTAAATCAGAAAGTATAAAAGGTACCGAAAAGCCGGATTATATGGGAACACTATACAACAGGATCGTACAAATATGGTTCCAAATGCATACACAGCATCTTAAAATAAAAACATGTTCCAACATGATCATGAAAAAATGGAGCTCGCATTCAATACGGAGCTACTATGCTACTATTTCCACCCTTCGATGCGCGGACAGTCTATTAGAGAAAAACTGTCTAAATATGGAGTACTGTTATTTCCGGGCTAACGACATCTAATCGACGTGACGAAAAAATGACAAGTTATTGTAAGTTAGTTTAAGTTCAGTTTGGTTAGTAATAGCGTCGGTTAGCGCGGGTAGCGGAACAAAGGTGATCTGGATAATGTCGACACTAAAAAGTTAGTTTAAATTAGGTCAGGTTAGATTCAGTTAGGTTAGGTTACATTATGCCTAACCTAACGTTAGGTTAGGCTAGTCACTTTCATTGCAAGTTTGAAATTAGTTTGAAATCTGAAATCCATATACGACGTTCGCATAAAGTCGAACGTTGACACTATGAAATTCGATTTTGTTCGTGTAATACGGTTAGCATATAGAGTAGTTTAGATAGTTAGATTTAGTTTCTTGGAGTGTCGATATTATGTTTCAGCGACCAAATCCCAAATAAAAGAAATGAAAAATAATAAAAGAAGACGTATCACTTCCAATGAGGAAAGACCGGACTCCGCAAACACACGCAGCAACGCGATACTTTCACCATTCGCTTATCGAACGCCACCCACGGCGGTATACAACAACCACAGCGGTATACAAAGGGCCACGACCCCAGTATTCTGAAGTATTCTCCCACCCACTAACACCTATAAGGAACCAAAAAATCCTACCTAATGATGACCAATACCCAACAAAACCGAACGCAAAGACTATTAATTCTAAATTAATAAATACAAATATACTCGTACGAGGAATGTACACTGACAGAGATTACAAATTAAAATACCTAAAAAATTAAGCTCTAGAAACCATCCGATTACTGCCCATTCGTTGGCATTCCCATTAGTATTCGTGGTCCACGAGTAAGAATGTACAAAGGTGAAAAAAGTCGCATTTGAGAAAAGCGTTTCTTGATTTGAGAAACAACGTCATTACATTCCCACTCGTAGCCAACGGCACTGAGTGGGAATGTTTAATATTTCCTAACCTAACTTATTTTAACAAATCAGAACCTAACCTAACATTAGCCTAACCAATCAGAACCTAACTTATCGTATCCTAACTCGGACCAAAATGGGAAATGCCTGGATAAGAATGAGAATGACGCGAATTGGGAATAAACCGATTTGAAAATGCCTCGTCTGAGATTCTCACTTTCTCATTCTTGGGCGCGGAATCGAATGGGAATAACGGTGAGTGAGAGTAAACCAACCAACTAGCATATCTTACGGCTTTACTCTCACTCACCATCTTTCTCATTCGATCCCGCGCCCAAGAATGAGAAAGTGAGAATCTCAAACGAGGCATTTTCAAATCGGTTTATTCCCAATTTGTGTCATTCTCATTCTCATCCACGGCTTTTCCCACTTTGGTCCGGGTTAGATTACGATTGGTTAGGTTAGGTTATGATTAGTTAGGATACGATAAGTTAGGTAACGGTACGTTACGTTAGGTTTTGATTCGTTAAAATAAGTTAGGTTAAGAAATATTAAACATTCTCACTCAGCGGCGTTTCAGCGACGAAAACATTGTTTCCCAAATCAAGAAACGCTTTTCTCAAATGTGGATTTTTTTCATTTTTGTACATTCTCATTCGTGGACCACGAATGGGAATGGAGTGCCACTGAGTGGGCAGCAATCATCTTACGCTTAACGAAAATACAAAGGCATAAATGTGGAAAAGGCTGTGAAAACCGCATCGAAGATAGTGAAATAGTAATAAAGGACTACAACATATTTAGAAATGATGATGATGATAATGTCTTTACATGAAAAACACACATACGGGTGAAGTGAAGGTAAACAAATCAAGCAACAAAGTCGAAATTCTTATTTCAGAAGCAAACCAACTGAACCTAATTATTATGAACGTGTACAGACAACCAAACAACACAAAACGTGAACTCCATTTTGTTACAAATAAAATAGGGAAAAAAAAAAAGTTAAAATTACCTGGAACCCCAACATATTTGTGGGGATTTCAACTTTCCCTTCATAACATGACAAAAAAGGTTCATAAAATTACTTATGTAAAGAAACATCACAAAAGACGACAGAACTCGGGAATGATACTATATTATGAAAAATTATGAACTTGCCCAGAAAATATGTGAAACGACTCGAAGGGAATTTTTTTTATTATTTAATTTTAACAAATTATTCTTCTGAACATACAACAGTCGACATAAATAAAGTTAGAAACTAGGACATTACTTCCCATTCAATGTCGTTTCCCATTTCCATTCGAGATCCGCAAATGAAAATGGACAAAAGTGAAAAATTCATATTTGACAAAGAGGATTTCTTGATTTAGGAAACAATGTCTCACTCGCGAAAAAGGTGCCAAATGGGAATAGCTAATACTTCCTAACCTAACATTAGCCTAACTTGTCTTAACCTAATCTTAATCTAATCCGGGCCAAAGTGGGAAAGGTCGTGAATGAGAATGACATGACCAAGGACGACGGATGGGAAAATACTTTCAGCATACGGAGACCAACACTCTTGCACGCCAAAAACAAACTTCACAGGTTCCTGCGTAAAGTCTCTGACCAGCCATGCGTAGCTGGCCTTGAAGGCAGGATGAGAGTAGAAAGCAACTCTCGTTTTCACCATATTACCAAAATGAGGCGGGTTGTTGCAGAGGGGTCGAACACAGGTCGACCCACAACAGTTGTTAAAACCGAACAATTGTAAAAAGTATAACATAGTGTGTGTGTGTGTGTGTGTGTGTATGTGTGTGTGTGTGTGTGTGTGTTCCGCAATGCTGCTGACAGATTCGAACTCTGTAAAGATACTGATGGTGCTCATGTAGAATCATATGCTTAAGTATTCATTAAATATATGCCTTCTATTATATTGTTATTGAATTTTACCCTTTTTGCTACGTTTTCACTGAAACAGATAGTGACTTTATAAACACCCTGTATATATCACACAAGTTCAGAAATAGGGCACATTAAGGATATTCATTTCTGGCATGATTGCACCTAAATCTTTGAAGGTTCGTAGCCTTAATTTTATGCGTTAAATGAAGCTATAATATTAGACTGAGATTACGACTTTAAATCTTTGTTCCAGCTATAAATATGCTAATACCTTCAATTCAGCCGTTAACGGTTAAGCTTTGGTGTATACACGAACAAACTCTATATATATATACTGCATACTGACGCATGCGCAATTACACGAATTGTATTAGCCGCAGTGAAACAAATATACATTCAAACAATGAGGTCAAACCTCCTAAGAATTTCACTTACCACAGCTGATTTTATATATATATATTCTGAGCGGCAGAAAAATCGGCCCACTTGGAATATCGCGAAAAGCAAAAAAGTGGGCAAGCTTCTGTTTATAAAAGTTTTAAAATTCGAAAATATAGTCTATGAGGCAACCAAATAACGAGACAAAACAACGTCAGCTGCGAACACACTAGCTGTAACGAATTTTCGACTTCTTTTAAGAATTCAACAGTCTGACATTCAGTTGCTCTTTGACTGCTAGTGCCACTTTTTTCTTCCATTAGTGGAAGTAGGCATTTGCATTTAGTAACAGATAGACTTCCAATTCTTTTGGGTTTCAGAATTGGACATTTACAATGGATTTGAGTGCCGTGAACGTCGCGAGAGTCGTCGCCCTAATTGAAGATAGTCGGAGCCAGCGTTACGTCGCCGATGCGCTAGGAATTCCAAGCACAACGGTTCGACGCGTCTATCAACGTTATGTGGAGACAGGAGAGTACACCCGAAGACCAGGATCTGGAAGATCGCGCTGCACATCTGCGCGTGACGATTGTTTCATCGTCTTGAGTGTTTTGCGAGATCTTCGCTTGACTGCCACAAACGTCCGCAATGAGCTGGAAAGGTCTCGAGACGTCAGTGTATCGGAGCGCACCGTTAGGAGACTTATGGAAAGTGGCTTACATGCTAGACGTCCAGCAATGGGCCCGGAATTGCTCCCGCACCACCGCAATGCTCGTCTTGCTTTCGCTCGTGAGCATGTCAATTGAACTATGGTCCAATAGGGACGAGTATTGTTCACGGACGAATGAATATTTAATCTTCGAACATCCGATGAACGGGAAAGAGAGTGGAGAACAGGAGAAAGATTCGCCCTGTGCACTTTAACGGAGAGGGTTGCTTTTGGAGGAGTCCAATATATATATAGTATATAGTGGTGTAGTGGCTAGCGTCGCTGACTACGAATCCATCGGCCCCGAGATCGAGACCCGGTGACGGCAGCCAATGCACAGCAAAACCCAGTTGTTCATCCTTCCACACAATAAAGAAAGTGGTTGGTAGATAAATGGGTACCCTGGGTGGCCTAGACGCTGGGCTGCTGGCAGAGGCGTACCGAAGGGGGCGACAGGGGCGATCGCCCCCATTTGAGCTAATAAATTATTATTTTGATTATTTTTATGTATTTAATGTACATATTCAATTAAATATTTTACATATTTAATATCATTATTAATTATTATTTTGATTATTTTTACGTATTTAATTTACATATTCAATTAAATATTTTGCATATTTAATTTCATGCGTCAATCGAAAAATGTTAGCTAGCTTTCTAGCGATTTTGTGTTTCATGAGTATTGCGTCATTTTTCATGGTACCTGGCAACCGCAGTTTATCGATTTTTGTTTACATTCATTTAAATATTTAGTTTGTGAACTTTCTAAATTTTTATAATTTTAAGTATTGATTATAACTTTGTGTGTATGAATGTGTGTGTGATCATGTGTGAAGGCCGCTTGGTCTCAAACACGTAACTAATAAATGAAATGAAACATTAAGTATGTTATTTTTAAAATTTGGTATTCAGTTTTTTACACATTTTAAAATTTAATTTCAAAGTTTTCATTTAATTTACAATTTTTCACATTGTATTTCACACACAAAATTTTGTGTGGATTTTGTTTGGATTTTTTATTTCATTATAATGGACTTTAATGTTATGGTTAGTAATAATTCCTATTTCTATTTGTAACTTTGTAGAGTACTATTTGCGGGTGTCACAGGACTAAAGATAATGGACCTTTATAAATTTTTCAAAAGAAAAAAATGTCCAAACTGACAGTGGTTCTACGGAGCATAATGATCAAAGTACTGTTAATCCCAGTAAAATTGCTAGGTTACAACAGGATGAGAATGAAAGTGAAAAAATTTCATCAGGAACAAGTACTACATCTACAAACTCAGTTGATAACTCATCATTGGAATGCACTTCCAATTTCGGTAAGAAATATTTCACTTAGTGATGGGACGATACCAAAATTTTTAACGATTCCGATTCCGATTCCGATACCACTAAAAAGTCTCGATTCCGATACGATTCTCGATTCCGATTCCGATTCTCAATATTTTTAAATATAATTCTATACTTGTTTTTCAGGAAATTGTCATATTTTACTCAGGTAAGATTAACTATTTACATTATGAGTATGGTAATATAAATTATAAATTATAATAGATTGGTTTAAAAATAAAAATCAACTGTAAGTTGTAACAATTCATTTTAATCTTCTTGATTACACATCATGGATATACATGTTTTAATGTATAGCTACAATACAATAAAAATAAAATTTGTTATCCTCTTTCATTTAAATTTTAAAGTTTACATTGCAAAACTGGTTCAATTAAAAGTTAAAGAATCGTTTTAAGAATCGGAAATCATGGTACAATTCTCTCGATTCCGATTCCGATTCCTGAAAAATGCTCGATTCTTCCGATTCTCGATTCCGATTCCGATTAATCGTCCCATCACTAATTTCACTAAAGATTTAATTCTCACATTGAATACTCATGATGGAAGTAGCGATATTGGTAGTGGTGATGATGATGATGATAATAGTTTTAATGATAGCCATTGTGATATTGATAAGTATGAAAGTCACAAGGTATGGTATGCAATTTTTTTGTATGTAGTGAGAAAACTGTAGGCTACATTTACATTATTATTATTTTTATTGTTATTATTTGTATTGTCATTTGTTATTATTGTTATTTATTGTCGACTTTTTTGTATTATTTTCTGTAATGTGTAATTTTTTTTATTATCACTTTTAGGTCCATACACAAAGTATTATGACATAATGAAGCCTGTTAGAATTTATTGTTAGAATAATTCTAAGATCTTATTATGCATTAATAAAACGTTGATGTACGTTATATCTAGCAATTTTCAGTATAAATTTGATATCTTTATTCTAAAAAGAGATGTTCTACTACAGTCTAGTTTAAAAGGCAGAAAATGTAGTCTCAGCCTAAAACTTCAAATTTTCTAGCAAACGATGTCTCTGGACCTCCTAGAAACTCGCGCCTTCGGCGCTAGCTCTTGTCTCCCTTACTACTAAAAATCTAAAATGGCTTAGGATCCCGAAAACTCTTAAGCATCGTAATTGCCGTTTGCATTGAATATTATGTTACTAATCATATTTTTATCATAATTTTTATATTTTTTATAATATAATTTTTATATTTTTATTCATAATGTGTCTTAGCAGTAGCTAGTTAATCATCTCTAACTGAACGATAAGCTCATCATGAACGTACATAAAAATTACTTATCTCTATTTCAATTATACTTCTACGATTAGTTCCAAGTTCGCCCCCCCCCCCTGGCAAATTTCTGGGTACGCCCCTGGCTGCTGGTGGGGTGTGGTTCGGATTTCACGTTAAACTGTAGGTCTAAGGTGGAATGAAAAGCTTGACCTTCGTCAGAATGAACAATTCGGGCGGAAGCAAACCAAAGGTTATATATATGATGCAAACCCACAGGGAAAAAGAAAAATGATTCCGAGCCCTTTCGTGTATTCAGAAGTAGACCTCGTCAGGGTTTGCATCGTTCATTGATTTCACGTGTTTAATTGTGAAATTCATCGCGCATATATATATATATATATATATATATATATATATATATTATATATATGTATATATATATGGTTATCATATCTGACCGGCAATCGGAAGATCCCGGGTTCGATTCCCGGGTGGTTACCTCATTTTTTCATTTGTTTCGTTCTCTCTCCTCATCTTGCGCGGAATATTCTCCTATACAAGCGTCGTTCTTTACGTTAATTATACTGCGTGTTTGCAGTAAAAAAAAATATATATATATCCGGAGCAGCCTAGTGGTTAAGACGCTGGGCTGCTGATCGGGAGATCATGAGATCGAGTCCGGTCGAAGACTTTGTAATTTCTGACCATCCGTGGTGGGTCGTGGTTATGATTCCACGTTAAGCTGTAGGTCTAAGGTGGAGCAACAAGCTTGGCCTTCGTCAGAATGAACAATTCGGGCGGAAGCGAAACCAAGGTGTGTGTGTGTGTGTGTGTGTGTGTATGAAGCTCAACGGTTCTTGCAATTGCGTAAGGAAAAGTAAAACGATTGGTTCATACGTAGATAAAACATTTAATTCATAATCAAAACCCGATCCGATACTGGCATAGTCCGATTGGGTAATGTGCATTCGAACATGAGTAGTATGGGTATTGGGTTAGAGTCAAGTGGTTCCCAACCTTTTTTGTATGGTTACCCAAAACCCAATTCTAATCCAGCTCCATTACCCCAATCATTAGATAGGCCTATTATTTTTTACAACTTCTGGATCGCGTGTCATTACCCCACAAAATAGTTGTCATTACCCCAGTGGGGTAATTTTGATGTTCGCTCTTCCCATATGAAAGATTTTCTGAGCGTGATTCCTATCATTTTTCTTTTGTGTCATGCGCTTGTATCTATCCTAAGGGTGTCCATCATTTTGGGGGGAACTGAACTATTATTAAATTTTGGTCACGAAAAGTGATCTACCTAGTTCTCTGCCCGTACTCAACTGCCTTCCACCTTTCCTATTTCCACCTCCATACCTTAAGACAATCGCAATAATATCCCCAAGTTTTGTATTGATATTCCTATCTATATAACGGCACACGGGGAAGGCTGTATTGTGACTGAATCAGGTAAACAAAGCTTCCCTATTTCGGACAAACTACTGTGTATATACGCGGCCATGAAAAAGTTAAATTAACAGTACGCTATATAAAGTGTTTAAAAATCCCTTTAAAGAAACCCGCAAACATTTATGATAACGAAATTCAAATCTTTAACTTCCCCAATGGCATTCACTGTATTGACTGTTTAATATTATTTCGCCTGCGCGAAGATAGTTTTCAATTATACATTGTCTCCCCTCCTCTTCCACTCAGTCTATCTACTTTGAGCATGACAATTATTTCTTCATTTATTTCAGAACCTTCAACACAATTTTCACACTTCAATTTAGCACGTGTGTAAATATGTGTGTGTGTGTGTGTGTGTGTATATGTGTGTGTGTGTGTGAATATGTATGTGTGTGTGTGTGTGTGAATATGTGTGTGTGTGTGTGTGTGTGTGTTGAAACTGCTTTTGTATTTGCTGCTTCTGTTAAATATTTTGGAAACTGTAATTTGAAATCCAATTTCTGACAACAATCCCTGAATATTGAAAAAGCATTTCGGTGGTGACCTTTCGCGTTGGTCCCTTTTCGCTTCTGTTGTACAGTCAAAGATTAAGTTAGGTTGTTTTACAAGTTTTGAACTTATACTCGCGTGTGCGTGCGTGTGTGCATTTAGGGCCAGGATTAGTTTGTGTACCAATTAGGCAAACGTTCTGGTTGCTGCCGCATTTGTTGTTCAAAAACTACGTGACGTTGACGCGTCTCATGATATTGTTGTTGGTTATGAGACTACTACTACTACTGTTGTTTTAGGTAAAAGAAGTTGTGTCGCAACTGTTAAAGATGGGGTTGCCTAGCGATGTCAAATTTTTGTTGTTCATTTCACTGTCGTGAGATATATTCGTAGTTGTGAGAAAGAATTCAGCGCATTCGGAATGGTGTTCACATGTTCCTTCATAATGCACATGAATTGCAGGTTTATCGAACCTTCTAAGTCCCCTAAGAGATTTACAGCTCTCTCTCTCTCTCTCTCTCTCTCTCTCTCTCTCTCTCTCTCTCTCTCTCTCTCTCTCTCTCTCTCTCTCTCTCTCTCTCTCTCTCTCTCTCTCTCTCTCTCTCTCTCTCTCTCTCTCTCTCTCTCTCTCTCTCTCTCTCTCTCTCTCTCTCTCTCTCTCTCTCTCTCTCTCTCTCTCTCCCACACACACCTGTCGATATTCACTCGCATGCTCGAAACTAGTTCCAAAACAGAATCGGAAATACATTTTCAATTTTCAGTAAATGTGAGTATAAACTTGGCGTTTTAATTTCAGTTTCAAATACATACATACATACATACACATACATGTGTGTGTATATTAGTGGTGGACCGGATATCCGCATCCGCACTTCTGACTGCGGATGTTATGCGGATATTACCTCTAATAAATTATGCAATTTACAATTAAATTAGCTTATAAGCCCAGTCATGCACATTTCATGTAAAGTATTAATTAATTATTAATGAACAAACAAATATATAAACCTCAAAATATAAATAGCTGGTAACAGAAAATTGAATGAAACTTGTTTCATTGAATTTTCTGTGGCTGAAACTCTTGAGAAAGTTTATTTTTTTTTTATCATAATGAAAACATTAATATTAATTTTAATTCTTATGCATTGCCTCCCATAATATTAATATCACGAAATTTGAAAAATTCTGTCATATATTCATAATTCTAAACTATATTGATAGATTAACTAAATATCCGCATCCGCGGATATTGAAATTAAAGATCCGCATCCGCAGATGTTGAAAAACTGACATCCGGTCCACCACTAGTGTGTGTATATATATATTATATACAGTATATATATATGTATATACAGAGTGTGTGTGCGTGTGCGTGTGTGTGTGTGTGTGTAAGCCCCAACGTAAATTTTACTTTAAGGTGTAGTCATTGTGGACAGATAAATCTAACCATTGAAAGCATAATGAATCGAATAATAAAAATAGCTGTTCCTACAATTCCTCTATGTTGCTTTTATTGTAAGAAAAATGGCTACATTTATTATGGAATGGCCTCAATCGCAATAATTTTAGGTTTTACTCATCGCTCAAATAAAGGGGAATATCCCCCACCATTCAGACTCGCTGTTCCCCCTTCCCCAGTTTTACCCCACACCCTTTATATAAGGTTCTTAACTCGCAAAAGTCCTTCTTTCTCCATACTTGAATTCTTTTCTCTGATCCTCCTTGGAATCACTCGACCCATTTTTATAGCCAAACTCAAAATATGAACTTCTATACCACGAAAAAATCCATAGTTCTAAGGTAAACTTCTAGTTTAAGTAATTTCGGAAAAAAATTCGCCTAGAAAAATAAAATTTCTAAAAAAGCATAAAAGATTACTAATTGGTAGTAGGCTATTCCTTTTTCTGTGGATATTTTATTTTTTTCTGATGACAGTAAGAAAATTTCAAAAACAAAACTAAAATCTTCACTAATTAGTAATTTTTGTTTTTATGTATTTTAGAAATTTTAGGTTTCTTGGCAAACTTTTTCTCAGAAACTGTAAATGAACGAGTTCTTTTGCGAGACGCGAGAGATTTCTCGGAACTTAATTTCCTGTATTGCGTAACGAAAACCTTCCTTCAATTTCGCTCAGAAATCGTGTTTTAGAACTTTTATAAGGACGGTTCTAAAGACCCCCCCCCCCTTTGGGACGCTTCATCTTTCTTAACGATATTTATCAGTGACAAACATGAAGTTTCACGACGAGATTTTTAACCCGACTGTACATTCGTGCGTTCACGAGAATGTGTTCCTTCTCGTTCATGAATATAAACATTCTCTGAAATACCAACTGGGTATATCCTTCATCCTACTCGTCAGTCCAGTATGAGGAATGTTCAGAAACGCCTTTTTTTTCCCCCATTCCTTCCCAGAATTTGTCCTATATAAAAAAATTCGCTTTTGGTAAAAAGTCTAATGATGGTAATGACTTATTTTGAAGGTCATACAAACGATTTATCACATTTTAAATTCAAAAGACGAACGCATGGGTAAACAACAACAACACAATTCCTTTCCTGGTCATTGACTTCATAATATTAATGGAATTCCTTCATTTATCATTCACCGAAAAGAAAATCAATTTATAAATAATAATAATAATAATAATAATAATAATAATAATAATAATAATAATAGATACACACACATTTCTCCTCTCACCATTCCTTTAATGATAAAGTAGCTTTAGTCTTTTCCTGAATGCTGCTGTGCCTCTTCCTTTCTCTAATCTGAGGGACTCGATTTTTGGACAAAGGAATAAAGGAAATCTACAAAGGTTTTACGACGCTTATTGGCCAAGACACTTTCTTGATCAGTGTTAGTTCCGAACTAAAAGGAAAAACCTGATCCTTTGTATAAACACAGACAGCGAGACGTCTATTTGAAATAAATAGAATTACACTCCTTCACAGGCTAAATTTAATAAAATCTTACTCAGAATTTAGGCCCAAGGGCTAAGGTGGAGTGACAAGCTTGACCTTCGTCAGAATGAACAATTCGGGCGGAAGCTAAACCAAGGTTAACCGAGAAACTGAAGTATGCAAAAAATTTATATTCAGTAAATAATCAAATAAATTACAGTAGTTATACCTTGAAATACACCAAAAATAGTTGTGATTGGCGAATCAAACAGGGAGACATTTCAAAGAACTTGAATGTCCATAAACATTATGCAAGAGCGACAATGTTAATAATGCATTCTTTTCACATCCAAAATAACAACTACTCAATGTCATTGAGTCTTTTTTCCCAGTGATACTGCCCATGCAGCCGTTTGAATCTGTTCCAGTAACTAGTGTGGTGCAGTAAGGAATATTGAGGAAAAGAACTCTACTTGATGCTACCGAATAATAGTGAATTTAGGCTCAACCTATTTATTTCCAATTGGGATGACCTCCCCAACTTTTCGCCACAATCTTTTTCGTTTCATATCTGATTACAACCACTTCCTTTCCCTCAATAATCTTGCTGACGACACCCTTCCCCATTACCTTGCTTTAGCTCGTACTTCACACGAAAGTGCCGCTACACTACCGTCGAAACTTTATTTACACTTTAAAATAATAATAAATAATAATAATAATAATAATAATAATAATAATAATAATAATAATATTAATAATAATAATACTGTACTGTAAACTTGCTTAGGGACTCATTTAGTTGTTGTAAATTTACAATGAAAGAAAAGCATGTTTCTAGAATAGCAAAAATTAAAAATTTTATATAATTATGATAAAGAAGGAATGTACACGAGAAGGATGTTTAAACAATAAAAACGTTCGTGTATCTTCTACAATACGAGGGTCTAAAATTCTGAGAACAAATATTAAGCTACATTTCTTTATAAAAATGTAAAAGTGAGTTAGCTAAGGTAGGCCCCAAAGGCGTCCCAAAAGTCCCGTTCACGCGGAAATTATTCATTATTCATACTGGAAGTAATAGAGATTTGAAAGTATAAATAAGCCGCTAGTCATGGCTCTGAATGGACAGTCTAAGGTAGAGTTGGTGCTTCTTTATGTTTATGGATTAAGTGTGGTCGTGGTGCATGGGATGAATTTTCAATGAGACGCCCGCAGAGGGAAAACACCACCACCGCCACCTTAGACGGTTTTATTAAGACATTCGAAATGCTTAAAGATGTACGATAACCTTTCGAAACGTTGTAAATTTCAACGAATTATTTTAATAAAATGTCTCCCCTTTTCAGCCGAATTGTTAAAAATTAGTAAACTAAAGTCGTGATATTTTTCATAGTTCAATTTTATATATTGTAATAAAAAAAACAAAACTGGCTGATAATTACATGCTAAGAACTTGCAAAATTTTATGTATGAATCCGAGTTATACAGGGTATCTCGGAAGTCGCGCACCATATTTATAGGTGCGGACGACCTGAATCTGTGGTGCGCGACTTCTGAGACACCCTATAGTATCTGATTACGGAAAATTCCCTCATACAGACGCGAAGATTTCCCCAATTTTGGGTAAATTGCCAGATGCACTCTTGCTTTTCCTATTTATCCTTACTGATATTATTTAATTTGAATTTTTAGTATACATCTGAATGTGACGTACTACTACTGCTCATCAGTTGTACCAAATTAGACTACACTAGGTCCAGTTAGAGTGATCCAGTATTGTACGATAGAGAGAGATCTCTAATATACTAAAGACGGGTTAAGTAACAATTCTGATTAGTGTATTCTTACAGTTCCCTATCCCGCAATGTTGATGAATTGTGGTGTGAATGTGGTGAATGTTGTTTTTTATTTAACCATAGTGATGTTTAGAAACTTTGTTTATTTGTCTTTTCATATATTTGTTATAACTTACTGTTCTCAAATCCACTGGATGCACTTTTGAGAAAATGCCTTTCAAAATGCCTCGAGAAAATGCCTTTCAGCATTGAAAACATCAGCAATTAATTTTTTTTGCACAAATCATTTTATCATTACGCATAGGCCTATACAGGGTGTTCTCAAATTACGCTTCATAAATTAGTACACATATTCAGGACGTTAAAGTGAACAGAAACGTTCCTATGAACATAAATCCGCAATCGCTTCGTTTCCGAGATACATTGATTTTTTGCCAAGGACGATCCAATTAAAATGAAAGTCATTAAAGTTTATCAAAGTTTATTTACGGCAAGTAGTCAAAATGGTTTCTCCGCATTAGAGTACGTGCTTCAACGCGTCGTTGAAAATTTTGCCGCATACGTTCAAAAACACCTACGTGGTTGTGTATTGTTCAGTGCCGTAGCGTGGGTTTTGGCCGCCCCCTTCCTTAAACGTAACATACCTTCCACTACAGCAAACACACGTATATAAAGGATTTACATTTTATTGATTGAGGAACAATGTAATAATGATGAAAATTGAAACCGTGATGATAGACAATAAAAAAACAAATTTAATAATTCAATTTAAAACATAGAAAACAATATGGTATTTCGTACCATACCGTACCGTAATGCCGCCAGCCTTGGCCAAAATTGGCCGCCCCCCAAAGTGGCCGCCCTGTGCGGTCCGCACACCCCGCACACCCCACGCTACGCCACTGGTATTGTTTCTGAACAATGTCGAACACATTGCCACAATTCATCCGTTATTAACTTCTCTCTCGCGCAAACAAGATTTTTTCAATAAGAACCACGAGATTACGCGAGAGTGACACATGAAATGAAGGAAATAATTTTGGTTTCTAAAATGACAACTAACAAAATACTATGAAAACAAAAGAAAAATAGTTATCTAAGCAACCACACAACTACGACTTTGATAAACTTTATTGACTTTCATTGTAATTGGATCGTCCTTGGCAAAAAAGTAACGCATCTCGGAAACGAAGCGATTGCGGGTTTATGTTCATAGGAACTTTTTGTTCACTTTGACGTCCTGAATATGTATACTAATTAGTGAAACATAATTCGATAACACCCTGTATATTGAGCGAATTTGGCACTCGCGCGTTTCTTTCATTGGAAAAGATGTGATTTAGTGGAAATGGACTTACATTTTACATTGATTTAATCAATATAAACTAGATTTACGCGTTTTTAACTTTGCACGGCGGATCCCCAGAGAAAAAAAAAATCCGTGCCGACAGATCTGGGATTGGGGTGGGCAGAAAACAATGTTGAACCGAGAAATTATCCTTTCCCCAACCTGTTGCCTTAAAAATTCCATAACATAGTCCTAAAAGTAGAATTATGAACTAACTTAAAATCAGGATTAATAAAGCCATCGCTGCTATTGGTAAAGACACACTGAGGACAGTAACGAACAATGTAGTGGTTCGATGCCGCATCAATTGTGGAGGACAGCATTTAAAGAATGTGATTTTTAAGACGTAGATCCGTGATAGTGTGACAATTTCCCAGGTTTGTACTTCGTTTTGATATAATAAAAATTAACATTACTTTGTTCAGTCCTGATTTTATTAAAAAAATAAATGTCGAATATAAATAGCCTACCCTGTGTGTGTGTGTGTGTGTGTGTGTGTGTGTGTGTGTGTGTCGTAACAACTTTAATTTAAAGTAAAAACATTTGTAAAAAATAAAATAAATAACTATGTATAATACCTCCGAAATAGCTGCTTTGCAACACTCGAAACAAAACAAAAAAAGAAGCCTATAATTCAGTTTATATTAAGCACATAAAAGCTGGCAAAGTTTCATTTTTTAATGGAAAAACAGCATCATAAAACGCTAAAATATAGCTTACTTCACTCCGCATAAATTGATGTCAGTTGTACGAATACACTCGCGCAATTCCGGTACAGAAAGAGTTTTAAAAAGTTTTTTTGGGGAGGGTAGGAGGGGGGGGGGGGGGAAGAGAAAAGAAAAGGGCGTGTAGTGCCTCTCCATCAGCCAGGTATTATTAAATTTAATTAGACTCTTTTTTATCGCTGCTTTCTTTTTAACTGGTTTGTGTGTGTGTGTGTGTGTGTGTGTGTGTGTGTGTGTGTGTATTCTTTGCAAATTTACGAACCCGCTACAATCTTTAGGATACACAAAGTTCATCGCGACACGAACGTGCGTGTAGTTACGTAAGCGGTGTTGCCACAGATAATAATAATTATATAATTAATGTCATTAGACGAAAGCGCTTGAGCACCATTTTGTGTTTCCTTTTTCCATCGTGGTTAGTTTCATCATAAATATTATTCACGTGTTACTTCATGAAATAATTTCATATATTCATATATATATATATATATATATATATATATATTATATATATATATATATATATATATATATATATATATAAATGAACAATGAATAATCATATTATTCATTTTACATAAGAACCCAAAATCGCTTAACGCGAGTTTGGATAATAATTTTACTTGTAGCTTCCTATTTTTGTTCGTGTCACAACCCTACGATCTACCATATCTATGGTTTAGTCGTATCCATTTTCCATTTGTTATAGAAGTTATTATAATTAATTATGATGTCTTGCATCTCACCCCTCGACCCTAGATTATGCATACACATTGCATATACAGGATTGGAAGATGGAACCCGTAGTTGTACTTCTTAGTCATTAATACCCACTCTTTGTCTCTAATTCGTTCTTGTAAATCTTCCTAATAATGATTTGTACTATACGTACAAATTCAATAACTATGACGTCACATTTTCCCGTCATTAATTTCCCTTGATCATTATCCTATATAAATTTTATTAAATATTCATTTTTACTCGTGTCAATCTATGAAACGCAAAACTTCATGCATTCGTTCGAAAACGCAGAAATACGTTCTCGTATTATTTTTCTCATTTTTATTTTTAATTATATCACCTCCAATGAACTCGAAAATGCTGAGGTAGGTGATCAAATTTCGCTAACTGGCAAATCGAACGCTTCAAAGATAAAAAAATCTCCTTTCGCTCTGATTCGAATTTATAACATTATCATGCGTTATGTTATATCATGTGTGTCATGTCTCATGTACTTGTGTTGTACTAATAACCATATAGTATAACCATATATAAATATATAAAAACACTGTAAGAATGGTAAACGACGTAATGTACTTTAATGAAACTACTTTAATTAAACGATCACAATTTAATATATAATGTAGTAATGTACTTTAATGAAACAGTACTTAATGATGTAATGTACTAAATGACGTAGTCAATGTACTTTAATGAAATTGTAGTTAACGATAATAAATGAATTGGTAATTATAATCATAGTTACAGTAGACCAAAATTACAATGTACTCAATGTCCGACCCGACATTATGTCGCCATAAGGAATGTAGAATCGGCAATACTGTTGTTATTTTTTTATTATTATTTTTCACTTGGAATTAATTTTGATGTGCTTTCTACTTTGCCAAATAATTGATGACCTGTTCTTTTTTTAAAATCTCGTAATCATTTTTTAGATTTAGCTTAATAATGAATCCTGAGTAACTTTTGCCATGTCATGTTTTGTATACATTCTTTCTTCGTTATAAAAGATGAAGTCATGTCTTGCCTAAGCATTTAATTGTAAATCTTAAACCTTTAATTTTTACTCATATGCATATTTTAGTGTAAAGATGCATAGTTCAATTTCCACTTTTAGTTAACTTGGCAGATCATAACAACATCAGATCTGAAAATACGCAAATTAAGATAAAAATATGGCTTCATCTTCAAATATCTTGTTTATTCGTTTAAACCTTACCACAGCTAAAAGGTTTACTTTATTTTCAAATATTGTGCAAAAATAATGCAGCCTCTTCAACATTTAATAATGATGATGTTAATAGAATCGGGGTATATAAACCCCACAAATTTCTTCCATGTTTGTTCTGATTCCAACTACGAGGCTGAGCATTACCTGTAACAGTTTAGGAGTAAAACACAGTAAGAAAAAGTCTTTAGCTTCTCCTTCGAGCCGTGCTCTCTTCAGAAAACTTAGTCATTAGAATCTCCCGATAAGTTACAAGAAGAATCGGGGAGAAACCTCAAAGAATTTAATAAGCCTCTCAGAATCCTCCGAGCCACTAAAGAAGAACTCGGAGAGTAGTATAGAAGAAACTACTGCAAGTAACAGATCCGTTGCTGCCTCCTAACCAGAACCCCCGTCGACTTCGAACCAACCCAGGGCCATAGACGGAGGGGTTAACATATATATACTGTATATGAGGAGCTTGTAGACACCAATCGACCAAGGAAGTACGTCGGGTTGGACATTATGCAGAAGATAGGGAGTGCTGGAACTCTCATTTCTCCTGTCATTGTCCTCTTGAGCTGATCTTTTCCAGTGTCTCATCTACACAGACACGCATTTTACACACTACACAAACTTTTCAAAATTTATATATGTAAAAAAAAAAATGGCATTGTCAGGCTGAGAGACCTTGATTTTGGCTATTTCTTATAAAGGGGTGTCTTTTTGCGAGTGCCCGCCCTTGGCCCCTCCTAATGTCATCCGAATCTGTCATCTGAATGTCATCTAATCTGAAGGTTCCCGACCCCAACCATAGGTTTATTTTTTTACTTAAAATCATTAACTATAAAAAAGGTGATATAATGAAGGTTAGGTTAGGTTATTTAGATTAGGCGAGATGTCACCGTCTACAATGTAAAATACGAATGCAAGGTAGCCAAATAATGTGTGTGTGTTGTGTGTGTGTGTGTGTGTGTGTGTGTGTGTGTGTGTTCAACGACCAAGAGTGTGAAATTTAAAAAAAATTTCTTCATTCGGCAAAAAATGTTAAATAGTGAAATTATTATTTAAAATACAAAATATAATAAACAAAATTATGAAATAATAAATTAAACCAAACGTAAAAAAAAGCATAACAAAAATTAAGTTAAAACTCCAACAGAATTAAAGATACCATTTACTTTTAAACTGTATAAAAATCACTGACCCATTTGACAAACCTCAAACACGTACAGGAAATAGTTGGTCGTAACAAATTTACTGAAACGGTTGGTTGATTACGAATGCATCAAAGTGGTTTGTTGTATACGTTGTCACACTGTGCGTGTATAGTTGAGATGAAAGCGTAACTGTTCATTTGAGCAGTTTCAAGTGATGAATACAGAGCGATTAAATAAGTTTGAAGTTCGTCGAAATTACGCAGGTATGAATTATTATTATTAAGAATGGTTTCGAACGGCCTTTGTGTTTGTTCATCCTTTCCTTTAGCCGCGAGATTGTTTGCCTTTGCTCCTCCACCACCCCACCCCTACTCATCTTAGCCTCGCAATCAAAGTACGTATATGTCTAAACAAGATTATTTGGGGGGGGGGGGGGGGGGTATTTTGGCAAACTGCTCAGTATCGTAAAAACTTATGGAATAAAATTCAATTTACAGCCCACACATCAAAATCTCCATTGGGGGTGAAACAAAGAACCAATGTAGGCAATGTCCCCAAACAGGGAATCAGTTTAAGTTAATTTATCGTATGAAGATGTACAAACTTTAAGATTTTTTTAACAGAAGTCACTATCTTCCTTTTCCTTTTTATTTCCTTTTCCTTTTTTATCTTCCATTATCAAGTTTCGTCAAGATGAAGTCTGATAACTTTGGCACTTTAAATCTCAACTTTGTTCAAACTCGTTCGTTTTATATATATATATATATATATATATATATATATTATTTTTTTTTTTTTTTTCTTTAAAATATCTGTCACACTTTGTGACGATCCAACAATTTTCTTTTCCTAACCGCGCTGTATGCTTCCAGATATTTTTTTTTTTTTTTTTTTTTTAGCATAATCCAAAGGCAATTTCTTCAGCAAGAGCGAGCGCGGAGCAAAATCTCTATAAGAAAAGATTTTGGGTGCGTTGAGTTGAGTCCAGAGACAGTTTTTCTAACAGTGCGTTAGCTTCTAAATTTCAGATGCTAATCTTCTCGCGTTCGGGAAGTTCAAACTGTCAAACATATCTTGCTGTGTTGGCTCGAATTTTCCACGCGTTAAAAGAAAGCCTCGGCAAGATCGAAAAAATGACATTTTTAGCCTGAGATGGAGAAAAAAGCATCTGATTTATGTTAATTCTGTATCGTAGTATATATATATATATATATATATATATATATATATATATATATATATATATATATATATATATATATATGATACACATTCTGAGTTCATTCCCATTATATATATATATATATTATATATTATATATATATATATGTTAAACACAGACCGTGCATGGCACAAGGAACTCTTCTGGGAAAATTAAATCCACTATAGTCCGAATAAGTAATGGTAAATGACAAATACCATAGTTTTTTTCTTTTTCATGATTTTAGCCCGACGTGGGCAACGGGTCTCTCGCAAAGAGATCCCATAAATATAGCTTCCCTAACCAGCTATCTGCAGATAGCTGGTGAGGGAAGCTATATTTATGGGATCTCTTTGCGAGAGACCCTTTGCCCACGTCGGGCTAAAATCATGAAAAAGAAAAAAACTATGGTATTTGTCATTTACCATTACTTATTCGGACTATAGTGGATTTAATTTTCCCAGAAGAGTTCCTTGTGCCATGCACGGTCTGTGTTTAACATATAATGTTCTCAGGGAACCATTCTGAGTTTGTGTATATATATATATATATATAGTATATATAATATAACGATGTAGGGTAAAACAAAATAGTTTTAAGTGTAATTATTATTATTATTATTCTGCATTGGGTATTGGACTGGTACGATAATAACAACTACAAATTGTATCAGCGTTTCGCAATTAAAAAAAAAAGTTTAAAAAAAAGAAGCAATATTCAACTTTAAAAGTATATCAGAATATGGTTATCATACGCAAAACGCTCAGTTGATTTACCTTGAATCTGTACGAAATATATTAATTTCAAGTAGTTTATTTTCAACCATTTATATCTCAAATATTTAACTATTTATTCAACCATATTCCACATAATAAGACCTATGTCGAATATACGGCTTCAAAATTAAAAATAAAATTAATTTATTTGCGAAAGATATTGCAACAAAAATGTACAAAATTGGTAAATTGTTTTTTTTTTTAAATTTTGGACACCAGTTTTGGGGGCAAATTGCCACTTAGTGACTGATTATGGTTTCGCTATGCTCGGGGATGAAAGTGGGAAATTTTAAAGGTAAGAAGAACGATTTTTAACTGATTTAACCGACTTCAACTGAGTTATATTTAATGAGGTAATGCAGAGAACAAAAGTTTTTATATTAGATTTTTTTTTATATTTTCATTGCTTATTTTAAGAATTTTTTTACATGTTACTGATATAATATATAAGAGGAATCATCGCACAGAACATTTCAAAGGTTGAAAGGAGTGTGTGTGTGTGTGTGTGTGTGTGTGTGTGTGTGTGTGTGTGTGTGTGTGTGTGTGTTCCTTTTGGTGAGAAAATATAAAACAAATATCAAAAAATTCGAAATATATTTAGGAATGCCTCATTGTGATTCAATAATCCAAGAGGGATTGAAGACAGTAAAAGGTGGGGAATTAATGAGACGAAAAGCCTTTGATTCCTTCTGGTCAAGTGTGTGTGTGTGTGGTGTGTGTGTGTGGTGTGTGTGTGTGTGTATACACTTGACCAGACGGAATCAAAGGCTTTTCGTCTCATCAATTCCCCGCCTCTTATTGTCTTCAAAAAATTTGAAATATATTTAGGAATGCCTCATTTTGATCCAACTTTTACTTTATGAGGCCAATGAGATAAATGAGATTCTTAGATCGTTTCAGCCATGTTTCACCCGTAAAAAAGTTGTAATGCATATGAGAGTGAAGTGGAATTACACATTGTACTCCTTCATCTCAGGAGCACTAGGTATACAGTGTCAGTATATACTATGGTAAACAGTAGGTGCCTTGAGGCAGTCCTTAGTTGTAAGATTTTGTGTTTCCTTCGCCCAAAGGCACTAAAAAAATAACGGCGTGTTTGATCTCCGACGGTTTTGGTTTTTACCCCCTACAACAGTGATTCACCCGTGTGTATATGTATATATATATATATATATATATATACACAGTATGCTGTATATGTAAAAGCACATCGGTAGTATAGTGGTTAGCGTCGCTCACTACACATCCATCGGCCCCGTGATCCAGACCCAGTGACGGCAGGCGGCACGCAGAAAAACCCAGCTGTTCATCCTTCCACACAATAAAAAAAAATTGGTTGGTAGATAAATGGGTACCCTGGGTAGCCTAAAGGTTAAGACGCTGGGCTCTGGTGGGGCGTGGTTCGGATTCCACGTTAAACTGTAGGTCTGAGGTGGAGTGACAAGCTTGACCTTCGTCAGAATGAACAATTCGGGCGGAAGCAAAACCAAGGTTATAAACAAACTTGGGCTAACCAGACGTCCCAATTTTCTGGGACTTTTTTTTTTTATGAATCATTTGGTACCGGTGCGGTGTTCTGAAAAGCGCTTCCCGGACATAAAGATGCGTCAAATTTCAGAATAGATGTTAATCCTATTACGTGTTGAATAATCCGTACAAATATTTCGATAGTCATAGTCTTTACACACCTGTTTTTACCGTTCTGAGAGAACTGAACATCCAACGAAAAGATTACCACTTCATAAAACAACTTTGCACTGGATGAAACTAGTCACAACCGGACTAAAGACATCTGATCGACGTAACAAAATCGACAAGGTATTGTCGGTTAAATTAAGTTAATACAGTACATTAAGTTAAGTTACGTTACGTTAGGGAAAGTTAGCCTACGTTTTCCCGTCGACCAAATGGGTATAATACGTCCTTCTGAACGAGGTCTGCAGGGAAATTAACACAATATATGAAAATAAGCATTTAAAAATGGGAAAATGAAAATCCGGTTCAAAAAAATTTATTTTCCTAATCTAAAGAATTTATCCCCTTCCATATGTTCTTCGTATAAACTGAATGGATAATGTGAGGGTATAGAGATCGTATTTTAATAAAGAAATGTAAATGGAAATAGCGTATACGTGTAGTTCACTTAAAGAAATCAACCCTCATCTAAAATATCTGCTTTTCCCGTTGAAAAAATCTAATCTCATTTCGTATAACTGATAATTCAATACTATAAATACTTACAAACAGGTTTGCCTATTATAATACTAGGAAGTACCACACACACAAATCCAATACCCGTACCATTTAAAAATTTTCTTAATACGTTAACGTACCATTGTCTTTTAGAATTAATCTCGCAGTTTTTTTTCACGTAACTGTAACTCCATTTTACTTTTCAGGTTATTTGGTGTTACTTTAAAAGCACATTAAGGCGAAATTCCAGATGCCAGACGCGGGTCGGAGACAGGGTTCACAACAGCTTAGTAATATGTTAAATTAGGTTAGGTTAAGTTAGGTTAGGGTTGATTAGTTTATGTTAGGTTAGGCTAGGTTGGTTAGGGTTGATTAGTTTACGTTAGGCTAGGCTAGGTTGGTTAGGGTTCATTAGGTTATGTTAAGCTAGGTTATGTTAGTAATTAGGGCCTATTATAGAGTCTGAACTGCGTCTGTTATCTTGAATTTTATCCAAATTAAAATGTATTATTATTAAATAAATTATACTAAAGATGAGGTTGCATGACCATTAAAATATTAATAGACTCTTAATTTTTAGCAAATTATTGAATATCTTCTTAAGCACTTCGTAATTTTAAGGCAAAACACGCAAAATTTTCAAATACTGCGATGGGTCACAGATGGCTTTAAGATCACGTGATTCGAGTTTATTTTGCGAAATTTTAGACACGCATATCCACGTACATATACCGGGTGTGTGTATATAAAGTAACGGAAGTGAAGAGACAAATCCAATTTGATTTATATTAACGCGAGTAAACATGGACGAGTAATATTTATTACGCGTACTTTATAACAACTGTATAGTCGATAGTAAGGTTTATAAGAGGTGATGAAAATGTCCACCATCGACCTCTATACAGGCTCTTGCACGGCGTATCACATTTCAAATTAACCAGTTCAAATCACATTTGTCTCTCCACTCGCGTTACTTTATACTCACCCTGTATATTATTCGCGTTACAAGTCAGTTTCTAACGAAGAAAGTTTACTGTTAGAAATTTGGACTCCTACGTACAAACTTACATTCAAAAGGCTTCAAATGCCGTCGTTTGAACTAAGAATAAATTACAAAAGTTTCGAGCTTTTAACCCCTTAAGTGCCATACTGGGACTTTGTCTCATTCTGATTAATGACAGACGATTATATTCAGTCTTGCAAGAGACCTTTGGTCGTTAAAAGATTCGGCTATACACACACACACACACACAACACAGAGTCTTGGATCGTCGTCGGGTTGTGAAAACACAAAAGGCGTTTCAGTGAAATGAAAAGTGAAGGTCATAATGGATTCTCAATTACCATCAATAAAAACAAAACCTTCTATTTTAGGAATAGACGCGAACGATATTGAAACTGGAGATGTATTGTGCCCGAGGGAAAGAGAGAACAAGAGTACGGCAATCATTTGAAAAGGTACGCGCTTGGCCCTTTTCAACAGCGGTATTCTATTACGGAGGGGAGGAGGATAACTGGGACTACGACATTGTCAATTGAGCCTTATCAAACATGGCGGCCGTGACTTCTTTATACTGATCGATCTGGCGTCTCCTCCAGCTTTCGCTTCATATACAGAAGCCCCCTCCCCACCCGACAAATTAATAAAATAACCGTTATCCTCGAGGATTTACGATTTCTTCGTCGAATACATTCGAGGAAAAATAATTAATATTTTAGGAAACACCGTCTTTCTACCACATCTTCCTCCTTTTCCCGAGAAGAGAAGGATGAAGTCAAACCATTGAACATTAATCTGAACATCACCACCGAAGGAAGTGAGCAGTAATTTATTACGGAAAGCTGTAAAAACTTTATTTTTTTATTTTGGCGACTGAAATAAAAAAACTGTAAAAATAGAATGAATTCATCGTTCACTTAAAAAGTTATTTCTTTTTAAGGTGCTCAGAACTAATTAAAAAAAATTCTCTCTCTCTCTCTCTCTCTCTCTCTCTCTCTCTCTCTCTCTCTCTCTCTCTCTCTCTCTCTCTCTCTCTCTCTCTCTCATCTATATTAACGATATAGACGTCGGGCTTCTAAGTACAATCTCAAAATTTGCAGACGATATGAAATTAGAAGTAGTGTAGGTACTGAGGAGGGCGTAAGAACGCTTCAGAACGATCTTGACAGGTTGGGCGAATGGTCTGCTACTTGGCAGCAGATGCCATTCAACTTCGACAAATGTAAGGTAATGCACATAGGTTATAAAAACCCGAAGACCGATTACTCTCTCTTGGGAAGGAACTTCACTGAGACCGATCTAGAGAAAGACTTAGGAGTCTATATCAGCAACGATCTGAAACCGTCGAAGCACTGCGCACAAATCGAAAAGAGGGCCTTAAAAATATTAGGTTATATTAAAAGACAGTTCCAGTTTCGGAACAAGGAGACTGTAATGTCTCTTTATAATTCACTTGTCAGACCTCAACTGGAATACTGTGCGCAGTTTTGGTCTCCATCCCTCAGGAAGGACATAGAAAGGTTAGAAAGAGTACAAGCAAGGGCTACAAAATTGATCCCTTCAATGAGAATGCCAAGCTACCAACGGAGATTGGAGCGCCTAAATCTGTTTACCTTAGAGACGAGGAGGTTGGGGGTCAGCTTATTCGAGTCTTCAAGATGCTCAATGGAATAGACAGGGTAGATTACGGAAACTTATTCTCACTTAATGCCAATCCGACAAGAAATAATGGGTTTAAACTGGAACTAAAGACATTTAGGACCTCCGTCTGCGGGAATTTCTTTTCCTATAAAATAATTAATATCTGGAACCAACTTCTCTCAGAGGTTGTTTCTAGTCAAAGTGCAAATGTGTTTAAAAATAGGCTAGACAAAGTACTGAATACTCTCATAGTTTAAGACTTCAAACTTTCTCCATACCTGCCTCTGGCAGGGAGGGAGTGGAGGGTGGGGAGAGAGCCTTCTACTTTTCTATCCAGTTTTCTACTGCTGCTAGGATAGATGAAAGAAAAATAAACTTGTTTAATAACAGGAACCTCCCAGAGTGGACCGGAAGGTCTTTGAGGCTTCCTCTTGTCCTTGTAACTCTCTCTCTCTCTCTCTCTCTCTCTCTCTCTCTCTTGTTTCGGAACAAGGAGATTGTGCTCTCATTGTACAATTCCCTTGTTCGGCCGTACCTGGAGTATGCTGTGCAGTTCTGGTCGCCCACCCTCAGGAAAGATATTGAGAGGCTGGAGCGAGTGCAGGCGAGGGCCACAAAGTTAATCCCTTCCGTTAGGCATATGGGCTACAATCGACGGTTACGCGCCTGAACTTGTTTTCGCTTGAAACTCGGAGGCTGCGCGGTCAACTGATCGAGGTTTTCAAGCTCTTACGAGGGTTCAACGATGTCGATTTTAGAAGTATGTTTAGTTTAAATGATAACCCAACTCGCAACAATGGTTGGAAGTTGGATTTGAAACGGTTTAGGACTAGTGTGTGGGAATTACTTTACGTATAAGATCTGTGACACATGGAACAGGTTACTTCGGAAGTTGTGAACATTTCCTCTGTGGATCAGTTCAAGAAAAGGTTAGACGAAATCTTGCACACTATTTGAGTGTGTAAAGACATTTAGGACCTCAGTCTGCGGAAATTTCTTTTCCTATAAAATAGTTAATATCTGGAACCAACTTCCCTCAGAGGTGTTTCCAGTCAAGTGTAAATCTGTTTAAAAATAGGCTAGACAAAGTACTAAACACACTCATAGTTTAAGATTAAAACCTCAGAAAACTCTGCAGGAGTTTGCTTGCTCGGTGTCTCTGTGAGCAAGCTAAATATAGAGCTATTTATATATTCTCCACTTTCCTGTAAAATTTCCTTGGCTACTTTTCCAGGGTCAAGGTATTTTCTTCAACCTTTTTCCGTACCTGCCTCTGGCAGGGAGGGAGCGGAGGGTGGGGAGAGAGCCTTCTACTTTTCTATCCAGTTTTCTACTACTGCTAGGATAGTTGAAAGAAAAATAAACTTTTACAAAATTTTCCCTGGCACCGTTGCCATTGGTACCTCCTCGGTATGGGCCGCAAGGCCTTTTGAGGTACTTCTTTTCCTTGTAACTCCTTGTAAACTCTCTCTCTCTCTCTCTCTATATTATATATATATATATTATATAGTGGACCTAGTTTTGGCCGTTTAAGGTGACAATGATTTAATTGTATGCAATGATTAATTGGTGCAATGACTGATTGCTTATTAATGAAAGGCTGGGTTAAATAATTTATATTGTATACAGTATCACCGATTGGAATGAATGGTTATTTGATTAGGTCCACCATACTATTGGAAGTGACCGAAATGGCAGCGAGGTCACCATCTTGGTTTACACCCAAGCAAATTAATGTTAAGGTTATAAAAGACACCTTATATTGTTTTTTTATTGTTTAATTAAGAAAATATTTATATTAATTTTCACAGTGAAAATACAATGGTAAGACTGACTAGAAAGCTTAACAATTCGATAATGACCTTTGAAATGCGCTCGTTTATGTGAGGCTTAATGGTATACAAAATGGGACACAACCTGAAATATGAGATGGTGAATACAAAAATAATGCATGCACGTAATAATATAACAAATAGGTTATGTAATACACCGATTAGGGAAGCTACAGATTATGCATAAATGATCTGTGAAAGAGGCCTATTGATGACACAGAAAGCGCGTACGTTTTGGTACACTGAATAGAATAAGTCTCGGTACTTTATTTATTGTGAAAATAAAGCCGTTATTTATTCACTGTGGTATAACAAAGAACTAACGGTAATTAATTGATAGTTTACGTTACGCTTATAACATAGACCTAGCTAATAAGATGAAATGTTAATAGCTTAATTGACACGTATAAATAATACTCATCGATGGTATGTAAATGGCATGCAACATAGAACATTGAATGCGCCTAGTAAATGATATAAAGAATGCACGTGCGTTTGGTACATTTAATGGAAAACATGACACTCTGATTAAGTAGGCTAGATGATTGAATGGGCCTAGCAATGATATAAAGAATGCCCGTGCGTTTGGGATAGGCAAGGATAGTTGAGGGAAATACACACTGTATATGAATTAGGCCTGCAGTAGAGAACTTATTTATCGCACAAATACAATAGTGAACACAACAGCGGATGATGTGAATTACAGGTTCTGAAGGACACTTGAATTAGGAAAATGGTCTGCGTTATTAAACGGGAGTCAATTGGAACGTTAATTACTCACTTTGGGAGAGTAGCCTGCTGTTCGGCGGTAGGCTAATGTAGGCTTCAAGAGTACTTAGAATATGATGTACTTAGCTTACCCGGACGATATGACGCTGTGGAAGGAGTGTTGAAAAGGAAACTAATACCGTGAGTGTCGTTGATCGTCCTCTGGAAGCTGGTCGCGTCGTGGATTAGGCCTTTTTGCGAAGGAGATGTAGGCCCGGTTGTGGTTGTCTCTTGGAAGTTTGTTCCGTAGGTCAAGGTATGATGGGCCTAATGGAGTCTCGTAGACGACCGTTCTTCGTAAAGCGGTAAAAGCTGACCAGATGTGGAGTGATTTGGGCTTGTAGCTTTCGCCGTCGAGTCACGCAATGTGTCCACCTTGAGGATGCTTCTCGTAGCGTTGCAACCTTGCCGGTGCTCTCGAAGATGCTTGATAACCGGTTTATGCGGTAATGAAGAGACCAAGGGGAATTCCTGATGCCGTTGGGGTTTGCTGCGGCAGTATTGGTGGATCACTTCCAATGATGCTTCGTTTCTTGAATGTGGTGTTGAAGTGAGCCTTGGTCTTGAGCCGGTTAAAGCTGATGAGGGGTGACCACGTAGGGAGTAGTCGAACGAAATGGAAGCGCTAACGAAGTGAGAAGGAGTGAGAGTGGGTGCTCGCTTTTATACGTAGTTCCTGTGACGTAGAACTTCACACCAAATCTTAAGAAGACGCTTTGTGAGCGCGTCCTTTAGTTGATAAGGATTTGCGTTCGCGCCCTGGGGGAAGAAACAGACTCTCCATTGTTTGACTCCTTGCCCACGTGTGTTTTCCAAGTTCTTTGATGATAGCGTGGAAGTAAAGGATCTGTCTATTTGTTGGTCTATTTCTTGTCGATCCGCTACATATATATATATATATATATATAATGAATAAAACCACGAAGGAAAGGAAACACAGAGTGGTGCTCAAGCGCTTTCGTCTAATGACATCCTCAGGAAGAGGAACACTAAAGTAAATAAAGAGTTCAAGACTATATATATGTTACAAAAAAAAAATATATATATAATAAATATAGAAATAAAAATTGTGGGAGGAGCATACACATTTGTAAGGAAAACTACCAATTTTAGCACTTTGCCCGAATTCAACACAAGATCAAATGGATTGTTTACAACCAATTTTATAGATAATGCCTGAATGATATATAGGTCACAAAGAAAAAAATAAAATAAACAATAAATTGAAAAATAAAAATTGTAAGAGGAGCATACAATTTTGGTCGTTTTATACTTTCTTCTTGGCTAAATCCGTTCTGAACGAATTCTTTCCTGTCTGACCAATGTAAAAGGACTCACATTGTTTACAACCAATTTTATAGATAATGCCTGAATTACTGGTAGGGCTATTTTTTACTATGATATTTTTAACAATATTGTTATATGAAAATACTACATTAATATCCAAAAGTTTAAGTACATTAGCAATGCCTAAAAAGCCCGGGAAAAATGGAAGTACTAAAATATTCTTTGACAAAGTGCGAGTGTTATTATTCACAAGATAGAAGGTTCGTTTTGCCTTGTTAAGACAAGATTCCATAAACGCAAGTGGGTAGCGCAGATCACTTCTAATACCGTTGATTTTTTCCAATTCGGCATCGATGTATTCCGGACTGGCGATCCTAAGAGTGCGGAGAAACATTGAAGAAAATATGGCCTTCTTAATGGGGGTGTCATGTCCAGAGTAAAAGTGTACGTAGGACAAATTGTTTTTTTTCCGATAGATACAAAACTTAAAACCTGGGCTTTCCTTATGTACACGCACATCTAGTGATGTTAAAAAACGGGTTTTTTTTATGTCCATGTTGTTTTTTTTGTCGTTTTTTGTTTTTTAGTTTTTTTTGTTTTTTTTGTTTTTTTTAATAATTAATATAGATATTGCCAATTTAATTATAAGGTATACTTTTGCAATGATATATATTATAAAAATAAATAAATAAATAAATAATAAAATAGGCCATATGGTACCAGTATAGAATGGCCTTTTCAGCCTATTTACAGAAAAAAACTGGCCTCTTTCTTGCACTGAAAGTCTTGTATCTTAGATCCGTTAAACTTGCGAGAACACTGGCTGGGAGCTGACTGCCCATTGTCCAACCTTTCCAGGACTCTCCCATCCATGCCTCGGATTTTGAATCTCCCACTTAACTATCCTTTAGACCCGCGATGACATATTTTCCCCCCGAGACCATCCATACATACACATACACATACACCCATATACCAATATATGTTACACACTATAGTGGAGCCACTTATATACACATTTATATCTATTATATACCCCATACACACGCATACATCCAGAATTCCAGATACATACGCACGCATACTCACATATTACCTACACAAACTCATACACCTCTATTCGCCCTTTCATTACCTCCGAAATCATTTAGCACATACAGTAATATCCATACAGCCAAAAGAAACCGATTAAGCACAGACAGAGCAGCAAAGCTAGTATTTATATCCCAAAATGCAAAATTCCAAGAAAGTGAAGTAAAACATGGTGCTACATTGGCTTCGTCAACATCCAAATCTGCAATAAGTACCAGTACCTGTGATATTGAAACTATATGCTCTAATCAATCTAGTGATAATGATTCTTCAATGGAAATAGAATCAGATAATGAAAGTTAAACAGCATTAGGTTAACACAAAGGTTAATATACTGCGCGGTCATTGCAGTTAAATGTGTATATATATATATATACACTGGTATTCTTGCCAATCACAATTATATATATTGTTTTATACCAGTATTATGTATTTTTATTATGTATATTATACCAGTACCTGTGATATTGAAACTAGCATATATGCTCTACCCAATCTAGTGATGATTCTTCCATGGAAATGAAGGTTAAACAACATTAGGTTAACAAAAAGGTTCAAAAAAGGTGAATATTTTTTTTTCTATCTGGAATATATATACTGGTACTCTTGCAATCACAATTATGTACGATATATTGTTTGAAACAAGGAAGAATGTTTTATGTTCTAGTTAAAAAATATATATACATATAAAAAATGAGGGTTTGTTTTTCCTTTCTATTATATACTTTTTGCCTGATTCAGTTTTTCTAAAAGATGACTATATATACTAGGTATAACTGTATAAGCATTAGTGATGTAGGTCACATCCGCATCCGCATCCGCGGAACATCCGCACATTTTCTCGCATCGGCATCGGAAACAGACTGGCAGCAGAAAAGGCAGAAAAATTAATGTTCCTTAAGCATAACCTTCCTATAATTAAGTTTGAACATTAAACGATGAACATCTTAGTTTACTTTATTTTAATTACTCATTTATAAATATGCCTAATAAAACTTTAAACTTAATATAAATAGTTATCAAGCTAATTAAAGATATCTTTCTATAAGGGTGGAGGTTGGGGAAAGAGGTCGGTGGGGTGCATTTGAGTTGGGTTCACGTCCCGTATCCTGGTAACACAATTATGGTTTCTAATTGTGGCTGAAACTCAACAAAATATAACGAATTTATTTGCAGACGAATTCACTAATTGATTTCTATATTAGTTAGATGCTTGATATTATTTTATATGTTCAGAGAAAAGTACAGCAATTATTGTACAATTAATCAATTATACTACATTATAGCTACAGCTCTCTATATAATAACTTATTATATACGTTAAACACAACAAATCTCGAATATATCCTAAAAATAACGAAAATGTAGACATCCGCATCCGCATCCGCAGATGTTGAAATCAAACATCCGCATCCGCGGATGTGAAAAAAATGACATCCGCTACATCACTAATAAGCATGGTAGTATAGTAAATTATAGGTAATACTAATATACTTATTAGATTAAAGGAAGAAAAATATGGAATAAGTTTAAAACAATAAAAAACAAAAAAAACAGACTATCTTCGTTTTAAACAAAAAAACGAAAAAAAAAACAAAAAAAACGACACAATAAAAACGACTCACATCACTACGCACATCCAAAAACGGGATTGAGTTGTCTTGTTCCACTTCTAAAGTAAACTTAATGGAGGGGACTTGATCATTTAACTGAAGGAGGAAGTCATCCAGGTCACGATTCATGGGCAGTTTTTCGAAATTACTTACATTCCGAGAATCCTGGGGGTTGGCATCCCATGGTTGCGGTACGTCGACAATATTTTGTGTATCTGGCCCATGAATCGTGACCTGGATGACTTCCTCCTTCAGTTAAATGATCAAGTACCCCCCATGGATTATTGCATATGGAACACTCTAGCAGAGAAGATTTATGAAGGTCAAACAGAAAAGTTTACACAAATGCAATTAAAGAAAAAATACTCGAATGTTGAGACAAAATAACATTAACAGAAATCAAAAAATGTATCATGTCGTGGAAGAAAAGGTTAAGATTAGTCTGTAAGCAGAGCAGGACGACAGACGTATTGATCATATTTGTTGATAAGATGTGCATAATAATTTTTTCAGTTTATGATATTCGTTTTTTTCACCATACCTCATTGTTCCCTCAGCTGTGGAAAAAGTATTTTATGTAGAGGCCTGAAATTTTTATGATGGCTTATCAATAGATTGAGGTAAAAGTTATGTAAAGTTTGGAAGGTGAACTGCATATTTTTGAAGTTATTGATGTTCAAATCACAAGGCGTTTTTTTTGGGACCACCTGATATATATATATATATATATATATATATATATATATATATATATATAATAGGAATATAAAGACAAGAGATACGACTCTCAACATTTATTGGCCAAACGTTTCGGTCCACTCAGGGGCCATCTTCAGTGACTACGATTCTGTCGTCTGCTTTTAATTCTCTTGATCTCAAAATTTTAGAATCCCTTTTTATCAAGAAGTTAAATCCAGAATTAAACGATAGCCTTTCCTCGATAAAATTACTTGCTTCCTAATCAACCAACTAACACCTTTTCAGTGCAACGCAGTAACTTGGGTTCTTTCTCTTTACCTTTTTTCTCTCCAGTTGTTATTTGCAACTCTTACCATCCAGGTTAGTCCTTTTTTTAAATTTGTTTTAAAATTTTTTAAATTTTAAAATTTTAGTTTTTGTTTTATTTTTAATGGGTTTAACTTTTGTTGTTTTATTCTCTTACTTTTCCAGATAATTTTTTTTAAGCTATTTTTAACTATTTGCTTATTGTATTAGATTTATTATGTATAGTATATTTTTCTGACATTTGTATTTACTTTAGTTATATTCTTGATTGTTTTTAGATGCTTTCACGTAGTCACTGAAGATGGCCCCTGAGTGGACCGAAAAGTTTGGCCAATAAATGTTGAGAGTCGTATCTCTTGTCTTTATATTCCTATTGAGGATGAGGTTCCCGAAGAACACTTCTATCGTAACATATATATATATATATATATATATATATAATATGAGAGAGAGAGAGAGAGAGGCGGGGCCACCAGCTTGACCTCCGTGTGAAGAGAGACCAACACACGAAACAACATAAGGTTCATAAAGTGTGTATATATATATATATATATATATATATATATATATATATATATACACGTTTAATTACTGTAAACAAAGACCAAAAACAAGCACGCTTTGTTAGATGAATATTAGAGGCAAAATGAAAACACATCAGTAACGAGAAAGGAATGCATTAATAAAGGATGAAAGACACAAACAATACAACCATAAATTGCCTCCAACCTAACCAAATTGATAAGCGTATATTTAAGTAAACAACAACATTCCATGATATTCTTTTCGACTTATATGCAGTAACAGTAATTAACATACGGGAACATGCTCTTTACTGTGTATGTGTGTATGTGTGTATGTGTGTGTGTGTGTGTGTAACTCTCTTAACGACTAATAAACTAAACTCTTTGATGCAAGAACAGCAGACCTATCTTGCGAAAAGGCATCCTCAATTTACCGTTTAATTTCATTGTAAATGCAATTACAGAACTACACATGGATGACGCATAAATTAAGCTTTGAATTGTAAATGCAAAAGTAAAAGGTAAAATGAAGCTTTAATTGCGGATAAAAGTTATGCAAAGTAAGAAGAGGAATTAACGTTTTGATTCTTTTATTCTTTTAAATCATGTTTCGTCAAATAAATATTTATCAAAGTGTCAATTAAAATTTGTAACATGTAGCACTAACGACACGTTTTTAAAAGTATTAAAGAGTTTTTATAAACGAGAAAACATGGCACGTTTTTATACAAATTTTCAGTAGATCTAAATTCATGCGTGGCACAAATATACGGTGTATATGTATATATGTAGCAACAGAAACGCCTTCAAATACTTTCGCCATTTTCATTTTACAATAAAACCGCTGTTCCATCGACACGGCCACGACCAAGATGACGTTACATCGCGATGATTCACTCAAGGCATTCCCTTTGCTTTGAACGTCACACTTCGACCTCGTCATAAGGACTTCTCAGGCACGATGTCTCAATCGTATTTCACCTCTCTCCTCGAAGGACCTCGGTGACACGTTAGATCTCATCATGTAAACAACGTTGTAACAGGGCCCCTTTGGCCTGGTGTCATTCACCTAACTTTATATAAAGATTTTCATTACCTCGAGCCAGGCCCTCTCAGAGGTCTAGAGAGGCCCGGGCCACTTCAGTTTTTGAGGCCAATAGCTAAACCCAATTATTACTTTCACTGCAAAACATTATATTCAAACCTGAAAGTTTCTAAATTTGAGGCCCCCCTTAAGCTTGAGGCACAGGCCAAATGGCCCTCCTAGCCCCCCTCTGATAGGCCCTGCCTCGAGCGTTATTATAATATTGAAGTCATTAATCAAGTGCACATTTTATATTTCATTTCAACTGAACTTTCACTCAAACAACTGCAACGTTATTTGTTTCACTTAAATTTCATTTATTTTGTTTAATAAAAGAAGAAAACTCACTCTATTAATTTCCTTAATTAATAAAGTATTTGGTCTGAAAAGACCTGGTGACCCCAGCCTCAAGCAATCATAATCATTAACTTAACAAGTAACAACTCATCCTAATTATTAACATTATTATAGTGCCAACGAGCCACTATATATACATATAGAGAGAGAACGACTGGAAATTCCTTTCTTCGCGTTCGTAAACATCTGTGAATCACCAGAGACCAAAAAAAAAACACGTGGGTTCAAGGAGAGAAAAACAAATTGTGTTCGGTTTTTCCCAAAAAGGCTGGCGAAAACCTGCGGGTCTTCCGAGCCTATATAAGCCCGAGTTCGCTAAAAATCGCTCTCACTCTGCTCGTTACTCCTTCTCGTGAATCTCCACTTTCACGTAGCACCGTTTGATCTCAGCTAGCCTCAGTCCTTCAAGCAACAGTTCACCAATACACGAAGTGAATCATCACTTGAGGCGCCCTACAATTTCATCCCGCTGGAAGCAAACATCACTCTACTGGCGTCATCCTTCCTGCCCTGGCTTCTCTCATCCTTCACTACAATTCGATCGGTGCCCTTTCAACAAGTCTATCAACGGGCCCTCAACACATCCTTCTGCCCGTAGGTCTGTACGTCCTCAGACCATCTCCGTCGAAATGCAGTACGGTCAACCTTTACGTAGGCTCTCACTCGGCCCACAGTGTTTTGTTACGTAGTGCTATAGATTATTCAGGATTCAAAGCTGAAAAGGCCACAAACTCTGCCTAATCGAGGAGGCCCAAAAGTGTAGGCAAACAACCGGCAAACTAACTTTTCCATTGCGACTACAGTAGGCCGTTCAATTATCTTACCATATTTGTATCAACTTGTTTAATTGCTCATTTATGCATTTCATTTTACTTGCCTAATCCGTTTACTGAACCACACCGTACTTTCATTACCTCAGTTATTATTGACTTAATTACTTATTATTGTGTGTTCACTGCCGCACATCTCATTAGTCTACCTAAATTAGTGTGTTTTTTGTCGTTATTTACTTAACGCTTATACTGTGTAACCATTTCTTACTGCTAATAATTAATCAGTCATTTGTAATACAGCATAATTACCGTTACAGAATTGTTAATCACTGTGAACAAGTAATTCATTTATTTTTCTAATTAAATACAAAACAACAAAGTAATTTCTTTCTCCTTATTAAATATTGTTTGTTTGTTTGAGTGGCCTACTTTCTTGGCCACATCAAATTGGTGATGCGTAGGCCACTATAAATTAGTGACCTGTAGGCTAATATATATACATATATATATATATATATATATATATATATGTGTAGACAAAGAGGGGGGGCTACGGAGGCTTCAGCCCCTACCGAAATAAAATCATAAGTTTGATATTTTTATGCATTTTTTTAAATTGTAAGTAAGTAAGCCATGCCAAGTACACCTTCAGCACATGTTTAATTATTGTAATATATTTATGAATGTTTTTTACACATTTACACACTTTGAATATATATATATATTAGTCTATAATATATATATATATATATCAGCTTCATTCCTCTACTGAAAACACTGATCATACCCAAATTGGAATACTACTCGGTCCTAACATGACCATATAAAAAAGAAGACATTAGACAGCTAGAAGAGATTCAGAGAAGCTTCACAGCCAAGATCAAGGGGTGCAAAGAACTAAATTACTGGGAAAAGTTACGCGAACTAAACCTATATTCACTGGAAAGGAGAAGAGAGAGATACACAATTATTTACACTTGGAAAATAATGGCGAAACTAGTCATTAATTTTACTCTGAACCCTGTAACTCCCCAAACAATGGAAAGTAGAAAAGGAAGACTGTGTCGTGTTCCCAAATTAAAGGTGACACAGGGAACATCCTTAACCCTGAAAGAAAATAGTTTTGTTGTGAGAGGACCAAAACTGTTTAATCAGCTACCCAAAGAACTAAGGAACACGAGTGGTGGTGCGGTGGACATCTTCAAAAGAAGATTAGACGCCTGGCTCAGAACAATCTCCGATGAGCCGGGCGTACCTGGCTATGTGAGGCAAAGAGTACAAGAAACGAACTCACTACTTCACCAGGCCAACTCGAGAGGAGGGGCGACAAGCTTGACCTTCGTGAAATGAGGAATCATCGCACGGAACATTTGAAAGGTTGAAAGGTATATATAAGCACACCGGACAAAAAATTAGTCACCCCTAATAGCACCGATAGTAGGAAGTTCAAGGTCACACAGAGGGCGCTGATGTAGCATTGGTAAGTGACAAGTAGCGGTGACGTAGCACACAGGATCAGATCTGTTTCGTGAGGTGGTGAAGAACAAAGTGTGTGTTGGATATAGTCTGCAAAATGGGTCGTGCGGCAGACGTTACTCAGTGGCAAAAAGGAGCCATCGTGTTTGGCAGAGCCCACGGACACAAAATGTCTGAAGTAGCCCAATTTGTTGGTGTGTCAACGCGTACTGTCCAGCGAGTTTACAAAGAGTGGTGTAGTTCGCAATCAACTGACAATCGACGGCGTAACTGTGGCCGGAAAACAATTCTCGACAATAGGGGCCGCTGCCATGTTTCTCGTCTAGTAACTGCAAATCGTTTTCAAACCAGAGAACAATTGCTCCAAGAAACCAATGAGGTTCTCCAGCGACCAATTTCCGAACGGACATTGCGACGAGAACTGCATGCGATGGACATCTGGAGCAGGGTACCACGGAAGAGGCCGCTGTTAACAGCAAGTCACAAATTGGCACGTTATAAATGGGCTCAGAGGCACAAAAACTGGACTGCGGCAGATTGGAAACGTGTAATTTGGTCCGATGAGTCCCGTTTTTGTTTGTTCTCCAATGATGGGAGGCGACGAGTACATCGCAGGTCCAATGAAGCCTTTAATCCTGAATGCGTCGAAGGTGTTGTTCAGGCTGGAAACAGAAAGTGAAGCGCAGGAATAGACACCCACGGACTCTGGCGGAACTTCGGGACCGGCTGATGAACGAGTGGCAGCAAATCGATGTTCAGTACATGCACAACCTCGTAGAGTCTCTGCCTCGCCGGATTCGTGCGGTTATCAAGGCCAGAGGCGCCATCACACGTTATTAGGTATATTCTGAGAGGGGTGACTAATTTTTTGTCCGGTGTGCTTATATATATATCATAAAGAGGTATTTAACATTTATTATTCCTTTAGGAATAGCGTTTGGAACATAAATTGTTTTGTATATTATAATAAATTCATAACACTAGAACATTATTATCTAATTTTACCGAATTCAACTCTTGACGTAACTTTTTATTATACCGCATAGACTAGCTTGGTGGTACGCGAGGTACCATACTTAATCCATGATTCTTGCGTTAAATTGATTAATTATCATATATAAAACCCACTTTTGGGTTACACGTTCTATTTAATCAATATACATAGCATAGGTTAATTATTATTTATGCCTGTCAAATAATGGTAATGCATAAGGCTGCTTTGAAAAAATTTGAGGCTAGTGGTACGTTAAGTTTTTGGATTTGCTGTACGTGGTACGGAAGAAAATAAGTTTGAGAACTCCTAAAATAGACGATGTACACCTTTTCAGTTTATACACACACACACACACAATCGTATAAACGAGTTAGTAGAGCTCATAATTTATAACAGACAAGTTGAAAACAAAATAAAATATAAAATTTATGCAAATATGTTGGTGAGAAAAATCGAAGTTTCAGGAAGCCACTGTAAAAATAAATAAATAAATTAATAAATAAATTAATAAATAAATAAATAAATTAATAAATAAAATAAATAAAAAATAAATGAACGGAAAAATTAAAAAAAAAAAGTTGAATAATTTTTCAAATTAGGAATGAATTTAATTAATTTTCCGCAACCGGTTATCGAGTTACGTATCAAAATATATATATATTCATTGTAACTTACTGTATTGTGTGGCCCTAATAGGAAGCCAAATTATTGTACGAGTGATTTTCATTAAATAATCAAGGAGGCCCTATATAATCAGTCGAAAAAAGTATTTCACTCTTTACGCTCAATTTTTTTTAGGGGGAGGGGGAGCGGAGGGAGAGGGGAGCGGAGGGGGAAGGGGAGAAATGTCGGTGTATATCTGCTGGTGTTTGTGGGGACAAAAATACAATTGTTAAAATGTACATGAAAAGATTGTACATTGCGATGTGTTTCAGTTTGTCATTTTACTTCGGGGTGGGGTGGGGGTATCTTTGCCAAGGGTAAACGGAGGCGGACCAAGGCCACTAACGATCGATAATTACTTGGGTTATTAAGAGGTATTCA
Organism: Bathynomus jamesi; assembly: GCA_023014485.1. Taxonomy (NCBI): domain Eukaryota; kingdom Metazoa; phylum Arthropoda; class Malacostraca; order Isopoda; family Cirolanidae; genus Bathynomus; species Bathynomus jamesi. The sequence goes on from JAJOZX010001996.1 coordinate 581,820, forward strand.
ATTTATTTATTAAGAAAAGTTCATAAAGTCTAGATATTGATATTATAATGGTTCGGTGTTGAAGACATACTTCGGAACTAGGGGTGAAGATGGAAGCGCTCTTCAGAACTCCTTAACTGTAAAGGAAAGCTAAATATTTCGCAGAACACAAATTTGCCCCCAATTTTCCGGAAATTATGTAAACTGTAAAACAAGATATGCTTACCGAAACACGAGTGGTACAGTGTGAAGCAAAATTACTAGAAAGATGGAACAAATCGATCAATTTATATTTGCTGAAATGTATACAGTAGGTCGCAAGGATGGCCAACTTCCTTCTTTATACTCGCGGGACAGTTTCTTACCTGGACTGCAGTTTGGGGGGCCGAAACTATATGACCGGGTAAAGTACGTTTAGAATTTGTAACACGAAATATTAAAAAAAAAAAAACACAAACTATTTCAAAAGTCGGAAATACTAAATAACAGCGGCCGCGGGCCGCCAGTTGACCATCTATGATTTAGGAAAACGTTTCCAGAACTTTTTTATGCAACGCTCCTTCGAAACTTAAATCAATTCTTCACGCTCGTCCCTCCCACCCACCTTATTTCAATTGCAAATTAAATTAAGTATAGAGCGCAATTTAGTGGTACCATATTTTAGTAGGAGGGAGCATTAAGAACGAATGTTTCATTTATTAATTTGCTCTAGCACATGCCATGTTTCCAAACAATTATTACATCATCCGGACTATAGCGAGTAAAATTAGTTAAAATATCCACATTTTTATTTTTCCTTTGTTAACTTCCTCGCGTCCCCCCTCCAGCAGGTCTTCTGCTTAGGAGGAGCGAGCTCCACAATTTGGGGAAAGCTGCTTTAGTGTTGTTTCATTATGTAATATGAGTATTGAGTATATAATATACAGGGTGATTCAAAAGTCAGGTTACATAGGGCTTTTCTGTTTCTTTGCAGGTAAATGAGTTATGAGATGTTATCGAAGGAGGAGCGCATTCATGTGATATTCCTAGCTGGCTGCACAAGTGCATTGCCGTTAACGGTGGCCATACCGATCATGTGATGTGACTATTCCCCTGTATCATTACATAATACAGTATTTCCTTATGTAACCTGACTTTTGAATCACCCTGTACTATCTAACTATCGAAGGATTTTCTAAACAGCTTGGAAATAAAAAGTTCAATTTTTCCTAATCCTGAAAAGTCGGTTTTCGAAACGAAAAAATTATATATTGTGGCGAGCGCAGGTGAGCTAAGTTGGCAAGTCAGACAACGCTTACCTGCGGGCTACCAGCTGCCAACCACTGGTGCAAACCTTTATACGAGCATGATTTACTGTTTTCGTGGAACGAGTGCAGGCACGATACGAGTGAATTCAACATACAAGCATTAGCTTTCATTACTCTTTTTCGAACTTTCCTATAACGCTTTCCACACATTTTTTCTGTCCATATGCGCGCGGGTAGATGGCAGGAGAGAGATAAGAGGGTTTTATCCGTCGTTAACCATATCTGCTTTTCTGAATGGCTGTATTGCGCGTAGATAATCGTAAGTCTTGAGAGGTTTGTTTGCTCCCCCTGCAAATTTTTTTAGTTTTCCTTTTGCCATTAGTAATCGCCTCACGCACACTTTTGCTGGACTAACCAATATATAGAGTGTTGATCAAAGGTGGTCTTTGTACAATTGTACAACTGTAACACATACTAATCAATGCTCTCTCCAAAAACAAAAATAATTCCTAAAAATCTTAATTAAAGAAAGAGTAACCCTAAAACGCCGATCGACATTTATTGATGTTCTTTCAGAGCAGCGGTGTCCAACAGGATTTTGATTCTTGCCAACATTGTGGCGAAATTTTACCTATATTCGCCACATGGTATAAAAGATTAAAACAGCGGTGTCCAACAGGATTGTTATATTATTTTCATACTGATAAATTGGAACAAATAGATAAACAGGATAAATAGGAATTCAGTATGAGTTTAGAATAAAACAATGAAATTGCAAATATTTAAAATTTATTAATCATATCACTGTGACTGAAGCTAACTTCTTCAAATCCAATTCAAACTCTTCCGCAACACCTTTGAAAGCTTCAAAAATGTCAATACCACGAGTGCGATCTCTTAGTCCACATATTGCTAGCATTTCTTTATGAGCGATTTCGTCTACTCAAAGGAAACTTCCTATCAAACTCTCGGTTCGCATTTTGAAAATGCTTTTTTTACACTGTCCACCTTGTTTTCGTTGGTTTTTTTTTTTATTCCACAGTATGCAGGCCAGTTTTTCGTTAATTTTTATGACAGTAAATTCCAACTCCCATTCGTTGTGAAACATTCTTGTTAATTATGGTGAAATTCAAGATAAATTCAATATTTATACAAGAACCAATTCGCCACATATCAATGGCCGATTCGTCACATGCGGTGAGTGGCGAACGTGTTGGACACCGCTGTTTTAGAAAACGCCGGTCAACATCAATTGATGTTTTAGGTTTTTCCACAAACGACGGTCAACATCTATGGATTCTTTACCTTTCCCGTCTTTGTTTGAGGTTTAAAATGACTCGTAAAATCATTACAAAATTATTCTTAAATTCTTTTTTTTTTTTCTTTTTTTTGCGTACAGGGTTATCGATTACATCCATACCCGGTGTTAAAGGGTTAAATTACAAAACATACTTCACCTTCGAGTTTCAAAATACTAAAACTAGAACGATATGAAATAAAGGGTGTGCAAAAATTCACGAAACATAGGGAGCTATGCTTTTCAGTACATCTTTCAACCTTTCAAATGTTCCGTGCGATGATTTCTCATTTCACGAAAGTCAAGCTTGTCGCCCCTCCTCTCGAGTTGGTCTGGTGAAATAGTAGTGAGTTGGTTTCTTGTACTCTTCACCTCACATAGCCAGGTACGCCCGGCTCATCGGGGATTGTTCTGAGCCAGGCGTCTAATCTTCTTTTGTAGATATCCACCGCAACACCACTCGTGTTCCTCAGTTCTCTCACAACAAAACTATTTTCTTTCAGGGTTTAAGGATGTTCCCTGTCTAGCCTTTAATTTGGGAACACGACACAGTGTTCCTTTTCTACTTTCCACTGTTGTTTGGGAGGTTATAGGGTTCAGAGTAAAATTAGGGGCAAGTTTCTCCATTACTTTCCAAGTGTAAATAATGATGTATCTCTCTCTCTTCTCCTTTCCAGTGAATATAGGTTCAGTTCGCGTAACCTTTCCCAATAATTTAGTTCTTTGCACCCATTGATCTTGGCTGTGAAGCTTCTCTGAATCCCTTCTAGCTGTCTAATGTCTTCTTTTTTATATGGGCATGTTAGGATCGAACAGTATTCCAATTTGGGTTTTCAGTAGAGGAATCATTACATTCCTATCCCTTCGTTTCAAAGGTTCTCAGTATCTACCCAGTTATTCTCTTTGCTCTGTTTACTGCTATCTTATTTTGTGTTTTAAATTTCGCATCGGTCATTACAACTCCTAAATCTTTTGCTTTAGAATTTCTCTGAATTTTCTGTTAATCTGGAGTATAGTATTCCATGGACGTTAGGTCCTCCCCTTTTCCGTACCGTAATAACTGAAATTTCTCAGTTGAAATTTCTCATATTGTTGTCTTCCGTCCACTTATAGATTATGTTCATTTTTATTTGTAGAGATCCTATATCCTCTGGGCTTCTTATTTTTCTACTGACCTTTGTCATCGGCAAAGGATGTTACTGTGCTGTCTCTGGTAACGTCCTCATCTATGTCAATTAGCATGATTATGAAGAGTATTGGAGCTAATACTGTTCCTTGTGGTACTGAGCTGAGGACCTCCTTGTACTGTAACGACTTGCCGCCGCTCACTAAGGAAATTGTATATCCATTTCCCTACTTTTCTTGTTATTCGCATATATTTCAGTTTATGTATTATGATTCCATGGTCACACTGTCGAACGCTTTGGCCAAGTCTGTGTATATTACATCATAGTTTTCATTACTTTCAAATGCATCAATAATGTTGTTGTAGTGTTCCATTAGTTGTGATGGGCATAATCTGCCTGACCGAAATCCATGTTGGTTATCATTTAATTTTTTCCGAGTTTCCAAAAAGTCAGATATTCTGTCTAACTACTGTATTCTTTCAAATATTTTAGTGAGATGAGATGTAAGCGACACTGGCCTATATTTTTTGTTCTCGGATCGCTCTCTTCCTTTATACATTGGGACTATGCTCGCTCTCTTCAGGATGCCCGGTATTTCTCCCGTGTCTAGTGATCGTCTCTATATCCAATATAGGGGCTCAGCGATTGCATTTCTGCACTTTTTGACAGTGTGGCATTCCATTTGTCCACATCTGTCCGGTCCTGCCGCTGTGTGTGTTTTTAGTTTCCCTATAGCTCGTGTAATAAGCACACCGGACAAAAAATTAGTCACCCCTAATAGCACCGATAGTAGGAAGTTCAAGGTCACACAGAGGGCGCTGATGTAGCATTGGTAAGTGACAAGTAGCGGTGACGTAGCACACAGGATCAGATCTGTTTCGTGAGGTGGTGAAGAACAAAGTGTGTGTTGGATATAGTCTGCAAAATGGGTCGTGAGGCAGACGTTACTCAGTGGCAAAAAGGAGCCATCGTGTTTGGCAGAGCCCACGGACACAAAATGTCTGAAGTAACCCAATTTGTTGGTGTGTCAACGCGTACTGTCCAGCGAGTTTACAAAGAGTGGTGTAGTTCGCAATCAACTGACAATCGACGGCGTAACTGTGGCCGGAAAACAATTCTCGACAATAGGGGCCGCCGCCATGTTTCTCGTCTAGTAACTGCAAATCGTTTTCAAACCAGAGAACAATTGCTCCAAGAAAAATGAGGTTCTCCAGCGACCAATTTCCGAACGGACATTGCGACGAGAACTGCATGCGATGGACATCTGGAGCAGGGTACCACGGAAGAGGCCGCTGTTAACAGCAAGTCACAAATTGGCACGTTATAAATGGGCTCAGAGGCACAAAAACCGGACTGCGGCAGATTGGAAACGTGTAATTTGGTCCGATGAGTCCCGTTTTTGTTTGTTCTCCAATGATGGGAGGCGACGAGTACATCGCAGGTCCAATGAAGCCTTTAATCCTGAATGCGTCGAAGGTGTTGTTCAGGCTGGAAACAGAAAGTGAAGCGCAGGAATAGACACCCACGGACTCTGGCGGAACTTCGGGACCGGCTGATGAACGAGTGGCAGCAAATCGATGTTCAGTACATGCACAACCTCGTAGAGTCTCTGCCTCGCCGGATTCGTGCGGTTATCAAGGCCAGAGGCGCCGTCACACGTTATTAGGTACATTCTGAGAGGGGTGACTAATTTTTTGTCCGGTGTGCTTATCATCTGTCGTAAAGTTGAAGTCCGTTATACTTTCCCCTTGTAGTAATTCTTCAAAGAACACGTTTCTATCGCATATCAGTTTGTCAGTTTTTGGGATACTGAAAGATGATTCGTACTGAGTTCTTAATATTTCAAGTACTTCTGTGAGATCATCAGGTAAAACACTGTCTTCGTTTTTCAAAGGTCCGATAGTCGTGTGATTTTTCAATTTCCTTTTTGCAAAATTATAGAAGTACTTTGAGTTATTTATATATATATATATATATATATATATATACTTGCAGTACAAAAGTATAGTTCTCATGTTCCCAACTTTTTAAACACCCTGTACTTTACTCTGTAAAAATTTTATGACGACAACAAGAACGAAACAACACTAAAATTTTATAAAATCTAGTTTACTTTTTGACCCCCAAAAGCGGCAACTCTCAAACGTGGCTGCGTACCCACCGATAAATGAAAAACAGATTACAAAAAGTAGATTGCAAAAATTAATTTCTCGTTCAAGTGCAACATCATTTACGAAGTTCATTCTAATAACGCGTTTGCACGTATGTCAATACTACAATTATTCGCGTTACCATCGCATATACTCTTCGTTCATTATAAGCTGTAATAAATGATAAACGGAGCGAGGATAATTCACTTCCCTCCTACGTCATATTCCCAAGAAGTCTTCTTCGTTTGTACTACATTTTTCCTTTAGGATTCTTGGTAAGAATAAAAAAGGTATCTTATGTTGCCATAAAGCGGTAACAGTAATACAATTTCTCCCGACGAGTGAAATAATTTTTAACCCTTAAAATAAAATCTTTTCAGAGAGAGAGAGAGAGAGAGAGAGAGAGAGAGAGAGATTCCCGCAGTCAAAATATTTAACCATTTTTCTTTAAACCCAAATTGCGAAATAATTAATCACGTACGAACATCACAGGAAATATACAAAAAAAGGAACGAAATATATACTTCACTCGAACCTCTTGTCGTTTGCGTGCATGCATGCATATTTCTTTGCCTGATTGGATTTAATTCATGTAATTAAAAAAAAACATCAAAGCTGCAGACTCCAAGCAGAAATAAATATTATTCAAGGACTTCAAGGTTCCACCAGCGCTACTTGAAAACTAAGAGTGTGTGTGTATATATATATATATATATATATATATATATATATATATATATATATTCCAATTTATGATGATGTATTTTTAATGGCCAATTTGTAGCCATGTTTGATGCGTAAATCGGTACTATAAGGAATGATGTTTATAATTACGGTTATAAGTGATTGTTATGAATAATCAATGATAAATGCTTGGACCGAGGTCACCAGATCTTTTCAGATCAAAGAATGTTATTAATTAATGTATTAATTAGGTTCATTGGTAGAATGAGTTTTCTTCCTTTATTACACAAAATAACGATTTATGAATGAGATAGAAACATGTTATTTACAGTTGCAATAATGATTACACGAAATTGAATGATTTATGAGTTAGAGAGAAACATGTCGTTTACAGTTGCAATAATGTATACATTTGAAGTAATAACGCGCGAGGTAAATGATTAGTTTTTATATAAAGTTAGGTGAATGATACCAGGCCAAAACCGGGGCCTGCACGAATGATGTTTACATGGTGGTAGTTCGTGGGTCACTGAAGCCAGTGTTCGAAGGGAGAGAAGGCGAGGTGCGTCCAGAGGCATGAGGACATGCCTTGAGTGAATCCTCGCGATGCGACGTCATCTTAGTCGTGTTTGTGTGACGTCATCTTGATCGTGTTTGATTTGATGAGTTATATCGCTAATTGTGTTGATGGCATATTGCTAAGGTTTTTGCAAACGTCTCTACAACTTCAGTTGGTCACTATATATATATATATATATATATATATATATATGGGTTGAATTTCACAATTAAACACGTGAAATGAATAAATGATACAAACCCACAAGGTAAAAGAAAAATGATTCCAAGGCCTTTCGTGTATTCAGAAGTACACCTCGTCAGGAATTCCCTGACGAGGTGTACTTCTGAATACACGAAAGGACTTGGAATCATTTTTCTTTTTCCTTGTACGTTTGTATCATATATATATACACGAGGTTTGTTCAAAACGTATCCGGACTAATGCAATTTTAGACAGAATATGGGACAGGGTTTTGGGGGCTTCATCTCCCTCAAAGTATGCTCCTTCTGAAGCCACACACTTTGCCCAACGATCCTACCATTGTTGAAAACATTTTTCGAAAGAACTTTTTCGGAATGGCCAAAAGTTGCTCCGTCGAATTTCTTTTAATGGTCTCAACATCATCGAATCGGTGTCCTTTCAGGGTTTGTTTGAGCTTCGGAAACAAAAAAAAAAGTCGCATGGAGCCAAATCCGGCGAATATGGAGGCTGCTGTACTTGGGAGGTAGCGTTTTTGGTCAAATATTGCTGGACAAGTTGAGACGAGATGGCGCGTTATCGTGATGAAACATCCAGTCTCCAGACTCCCATTTCTGCAGCCGTTTTCTCAGAACTGCTTTACGTAGACGTCCTAAAACTCCAATGTAAAATTCCTTGTTGATTGTTTGTCCCTGTGGAGCATATTCATGGTGTACAACACCTTCACTTTCAACACACTGCTCGGTACTCTCCAGCATCGTAAGAAATCGCCGCGAAACAAAACACGTTTAACTTTATCGGCTCACCACAGAGGACTGACGCTACACAATGAAATGCAACCCTATCAGTCAACTTGTCTCGAGCAGAGACATGTTTAGCACAGTCACAACTCCAAGCGTGACCTTGTTCTAAAAATAAACACCCTGTCCGGATACTTTTTGAACATACCTCTCGTGTGTATATATTATATGTATATATATATATATATTGTATATATATATATATATATATATATATATATATATATATATATATATATATATATATATATATATATATATATTGATGAATCGATACAGAATTTAAATTCTGTACCGATTCATCAATTTGTTGTACCTGGTATTCCATACATTAAAACCAAGCTCACCCTCTCGTCTATTGTTAATTTCGCAGCCATCCCCTACCTAAAAGGAAAAAAATAATATATTATAGGCAACACTGAAAATTCCTATGATGCGCGACTTTTGCGCCACCCTGTATGTATAAGAATCCTTCTATAATATACGTATTTTACCAGATGTCATCAAACCATAAACAGAGCATACCCAAAAGCTGCTTTCTGAAACATTCAGCAAGTGTTTTCTTACAGACTCCAAACTTTCTGTAAAACTCAAGAACATTCAAAGTTATCTTTGCTGCAACGCTGAATCCTGCAGACTCACGAAACAAGCTTTACGAGTAGGTACCTCTCACTCAAAATTTGAATTGCAAAAAAAAAAAGTGGGAGGGAGGTCGTTTTTCTTTTTGGAGTATGTGGTGGGGGGTGATTCGGGGTTTTGGGGGTTTTGTTGTTACTTACTCTATGCAATGGAAAATAAATATAAAGTGTCAATAAATTGTTGTTTTGTATAAAGAAACAATGTTGTGTATTTACAATTTCGTGTAAATACAAAGGCTTAATAACTATTTTCAGCTTCTTTTATATTTTAAATAAAAGTATAAATATGTATATAGCCAGTAAAATACTTGCTAAATATTCTGAAAAAAATATCCATCATGAGTGTAAAAATTATGAAGCATTTTATATTAATTGATGTTAGGCCTAATCCCTACAGACGGGGTCACCAATTATTTTTTTCCGCGGTCCGCAAAGGTGTTTCTGTCGGGCTGTAGTTAGATTCGTTGAATTCTCGAGTAAATGTATAGAACCTAAAAAGCTTATTGCAACCGAAAGGTACGTTTTGACCCAAACAAAACGACAGAAAACGAACACATTTTTAGCACGTCAAATCTTGGAGCAAACGCTATATCATCCTTTCTTTATCTCTGCCAAGGGCCACTACCACTACCCACATTTTTTTGTGCTTACAGTAAACCTTCGCTAATTCGAATTTCGTTTTAATTCGACTAAGTGTTAGTCGAATTAATACTTTTGAGAATTCGAATTATATGAAAATATTTCGTAAAATGTACGAAACAAATTCAAATAAAATTCACGCGCGAGTCGAATTGCGCGCGATACTTCGCCACGCTATCAAGCATCAACTTGTTGCTTCAGAGAGAGTTTGCGATAATTAATAGAGTACTGTAGTGCAATTCGTTGCAATGTAAATAGTGAACGAATTAAATTCAATAGTGTAATGTTTACAATTTTAAATTAAATTAATATTCATTTAATAATTGTTTTAAGAAATTTTATGCAGTAATTAAAGTTCATTAAATTAAAATTTTACAAATGACAATTAAAGATACAGTGCATTAGTTGATCCTGCCAGCAAATGCAAGAGGAAACTCGTGAGCAGCACAAAGTTAAGGTAGGTGCGGGTTGTCTACTGTTTTTGGGTCATTATATTTTACGGAATTTATTCTGAATTTAGTTTCTCTTTTATGATTTCTGTATTAATACATTACGTACGTGTATTTAGATAAAATACTCTTCCGTATGCGTACAAAAATATTGAGTTCTAGTGTGAATTAACATCAGAGACGGGCCGAAAGGGGAGGAATGGGTTCGTACAAAGTTCGACTTAGCATCAGAGACGAGTCGAATTGGGTTAAAAAATTCAAATTCGTAGTAATTCGTACTTTCTCAGTATTTCGACGAGGGTAGAGCCCCAAATCTGTCGAATTAGCGAGGGGTTACTGTATTTTTTTCGGAGTGTTTTCTATAATGGGGACGACATAATTTTACCTAAATCAACTTACAATTATCACTTTTAATCTCCCGAATGAAACCAGTTTTCTTCGAAATATCAAAGTTCGCTTAAATTTTAAAGTAAATTGTATAGGCTATTCAATGTATGGCTTTATTCACAACAGTCCGTATAAAATCCGTCTGCGGACACAGCGGTCCGCCTATTAGTGACTCCTGCTCGAGAGAATATCTAATATTTTCAACGCTCTTGCGCGCTTTTACAGTAATAGTTAGGAGCAATCAGGGACAGGAAAGTATGCCATACTCAAAATCCCAACCCTATCATGCTAGGCTACATTAAAATAATAGTATTGCCGTGTAATTAATTAGCGAGTTATAAATTAAACCACTCTTTATTAACATCAACCACAGTTAATATGGTTGTAGGCTATGACCAAATAAGGTATTCTTCATTACTTGATCTCTTTTAAGTCGGTATTTTATTAGATATTTAATTAAATCACATTTGAATATAATTTTAGACGTCTTCATGATATATATTAAAAATTAATCATAATAAATCACTCTTAATATTCAACAGAAGAGCTAATATGATCCTTAAATAGGACTTCTTCTTTTCTTTTTAATAAAATTAGTTTTGAACATAAAAAAACTGGATTTGAGTTCTTGGGGGGGGGGGTATTTTTTTAAACTTTTATTTCGCAGAAAAAAGAAAATTTTGAGAAAAAACTGAATCCCAAAACAGGGGTCGCATCATTACTCAAAATACTTGCTAAGGATGATGGTATGAAGTTTCAAATGGTTTTTGATGAACGCTACTGTTAATTATATCATAATTCAGTTCAGTAAATAAACAATATTGTGCCATAACGTGCTTTCAAATGTGTTTGCATCAAACAATTCTTTAAAAGTCTTTCAAATCCAACTTTCAGTGACATCCATTCACGAAAGGTATACGAAATTCATAGGGCTAAAATTACATAAATAATATTTTCTTCCTCGTTATCAGTTCTGGTTAGAGCATTTTTTCATTAATCAGTTAGTTAGTTTACTACGTTCATCCTTCGGAAATTAATTAAAAATTTTAGCTGTAAGTCGTAACATTTGTCGTCATTCTGTACTTAACTCATCTTCCCACTTCACATCACTCTGATTGTGATTCGCGGTCCGACAGTGAGAATGCTTCAAACGAGAATTACATATTTAATTTAACCTAACGTATTCTGGACCTAAATAACCTGTTTTAATCTAGCCCAGGGGTCCGAAACCTTTAACAGCTTGAGAGTCACATTAGGTCATAAAAATAAACAGCCGCGAGTATAAATACACTTTTATTTTTTAGTTTTATAATTATAATGCAATAAACACACTTATATGAGCCACAATGGGTCTTCGGAGCCGCAGGTTCTCCACCTTTGATCTGGCCTATAAGTACCTTAGTCTACCCTATACCCGCGTTAACCTAGCCCAAACTAATAAACCTAATCTAGCTTAGCTAACTCTAACCCATAACCTTGGTGGGAAATATGAGGATGAGAATTGGAGCAGCATGAAAAGGGACTTTTTTTTTAGGGCACAAAAACTTTTGTTTCATTGGTTTTCATCCTTTTTCATGTCAACAAAACATTTTTTTTTTTAATTTTACCCGACTGTTGCCATACCAAAAGTTTGTGTGTCAGTTTTAAGCCGTTCTTTACAATGACTGTTCCATTAATTTTGTGTTTAGTGTCCCGCACAACAGTAAATTCTCTGGTTACTGTTTGCATTGGTTTAAATGAAAAATTTACGTGATTCGTATTTAGCTTTATGGTCCTCCCTGTTGCATTCATCCAAATGGGACACGAGACCAACATTAAAATAATTAAACTCCATTATTTATATATATATATATATATATATATTAAAATAATTAACGAACCCCATTATATTTATATATATATATATATATATACAGGGTGTTTGAAAACTTTCTGTACAAATTATAATGGGGGATAGGCAACACCAAGACAAACCCTTTTCGTCTATAAGTGTATGTCCGCTGACGTCACCATTCGGCGCGAGAGGGCGTCGCTGCAATTGGCTAAAAGGTGAAGTGGGCTAGACTCGCGCTTGCCGCGGGCATTCTTAAATCGGACGTAGTACGCGTAACATGGAGCGCTTCACGACTGCTGAGATGGCTGACATGCATATGGTGTATGGGGCTGCCAATGGAAACGGAAGAGCTGCTGTGAGGTTGTACCGACAGCGCTTCCCAAACAGACGTGTGCCAAACCACCAAACGTTTGCGCATTTGCATCGGCGACTGCGAGAAACTGGAACATTCCATGCAAACATGCATGACACTGGTCGGGAGAGAAACGTGCGCACTCCTGACATGGAAGAAGAAATCCTACGGCCTCATCTGAGAACAGCACATAAGCCGTAAAATTAGGCTGCACCGCTGTCTGCTGCAGAAACCAGCGTGCGAATTCCACACGAAGAGGGTAATCCCGAGGTTGTAATGCCTGGACTCTCTGACGATGAAACGGATGTAACTGCTGCTCGTGCAACACTCTCCAGACCAGGTCGTGGTTCACACCGAGGATACGTGCAACGCCTCGCGTGCTTGCGCTTGGATTGTCCTCAAATCGCCGTAGGATTTCTTCTTCCATGTCAGGAGTGCGCACGTTTCTCTCCCAACCAGTGTCATGCATGTTTGCATGGAATGTTCCAGTTTCTCGCAGTCGCCGATGCAAATGCGCAAACGTTTGGTGGTTTGGCACACGTCTGTTTGGGAAGCGCTGTCGGTACAACCTCACAGCAGCTCTTCCGTTTCCATTGGCAGCCCCATACACCATATGCATGTCAGCCATCTCAGCAGTCGTGAAGCGCTCCATGTTACGCGTACTACGTCCGATTTAAGAATGCTCGCGGCAAGCGCGAGTCTAGCCCACTTCACCTTTTAGCCAATTGCAGCAGCGCCCTCTCGCGCCGAATGGTGACGTCAGCGGACATACACTTATAGACGAAAAGGGTTTGTCTTGGTGTTGCCTATCCCCCATTACAATTTGTACAGAAAGTTTTCAAACACCCTGTACATATATATATATATATATATATATATATATATATATATATATATATAGAGAGAGAGAGAGAGAGAGAGAGAGAGAGAGAGAGAGAGAGAGAGAGAGAGAGAGAGAGAGAAATTCCAGAGCAAAAGATTTAGGGGTTGTAATGACAGATGATGCGAAATTTGAAACACAAAATAAGATTGCAGTAAACAGAGCAAAGAGAATAACGGGTCAGATATTGAGAACCTTTAAACGAAGGGATAGGAATGTAATGATTCCTCTACTGAAAACCCTGATCATACCCAAATTAGAATACTGCTCGGTCCTAACTTCCCCATATAAAAAAGAAGACATTAGACAGCTGGAGGGGGTTCCAAAGAAGCTTCACAGCCAAGATCAATGGGTGCAAAGAACTAAATTACTGGGAAAGGTTACGAGAACTAGACCTATATTCACTGGAAAGGAGAAGAGAGAGATACACCATTATTTACACTTGGAAAATAATGGAGAAACTAGTCCCTAATCTTACTCTGAATCCCATAACTCCCCAAACAACGATGGAAAGTAGAAGCGGTAGACTGTGTCGTATTCCCAAATTGAAGGCGAGACAGGGAACATCCTTAACCCTGAAAGAAAATAGTTTTGTAGTGAGAGGACCAAAACTGTTTAATCAGTTGCCCAAAGACCTAAGAAACACGAAGGGAGTTGCAGTGGAAATCTTCAAAAGAAGACTAGACGCCTGGCTCAGAACAATCCCCGATGAGCCGGGCGTACCTGGCTATGTGAGGTGGAGAGCGCAAGAATCCAACTCACTACTTCACCAGGCCAACTCGAGAGGAGGGGCGACAAGCTTGACCTTCGCGAAATGAGAAATCATCGCGCGGAACCTTTGTAAGGTTGTAAGGTAAGGTAAGGTTATATATATATATATATATATATATATATATATATATATATAGAGAGAGAGAGAGAGAGAGAGAGAGAGAGAGAATTAATAATTATAAATTTAACACAGTTCTCCCCTCGACTTATTTTCTTTTGATGACCATTTAAAAGCAATTAGGCTTAATTATAAGCAATTATGGAAGTGACTTAATTTCTCGAAATTTGTTTCATGTCCGCAGAATTCATCATTAATAACTTTTATTTTTATGTGCGTAAGAAATATTATCCACGTGTAACCGATTTAGAAGATAAACACTTCAATATTTAATGAGTAATTAAGTTTTTTTTCCATAATAAAAAGTGTGTTTTCGTCACGTTAACCGCCTACGAAGACATTAAATGGCTTCAATTAGCCATTTTTCAAAGTAAATATCATTTATGTATATATATTTTTCCAAGTTCTTTAATTGCTCCTTCGAAAGCCTTTTTTTATCAAAGTTTTCAAACGGGAAAGTTTAAAACATATTTTTAGTTCCACTACTGGTCGAAAACTAATTTTCAACGTATAAAAATGACCCCCTAAAAATTAAAATCAAATTGGCCTTACAATAAACCAATTTATGTTTTTAAAACATTTATTTTTATCTTAAAGTTTTATGAAGTAGAACTCTACGCGGATTCATTAGTTATCCATGTACGATTAACACTCAACATACGTGCGCGAATCTCTCTCTATGTATATGGAGAAAACCACCTAACTCATTCAACATTATAATGACATCATACGAGGTTCACTCCCGTTCTAGTGTTGCATACGGCTTACGTCGTATTTTATACTTTTTTTTTCTACTTCGACGTGACAAAATCGACAAGTTAATGTGGGTTAGATTAAGTTAGGTTAGGATAAATTAAGCTAGGATAGGTTGTTAGATTTTTAGTGTCGATGTTATGTCCCGTCGACCAAATGGGTACGAGTCCTTTTCTAGCTATAGCAACCCATGAGGAAGGCTGTATTATGACTGAATACAGTAAACAAAGCTTCCCTAATAATCAGTCAGGAGAGCCAGAAACTGGTACGGGGCTCAGGCCAACTACTGGGGCCCATCGCTCTAACTCTTTAATTATTATTACCAACATCATTGGGATTTGAATCCCCGACTTCAGCGTCTTCGCTTTCCTTATAAGGAAATTATTACTTACTGAGGTACCAGACACTGGCCAAAGTCCCCTAACTTCCATACTTCGGTCAGACTATATTTAGTTATGAAGCAGCGAAAGAGCTAATAGTGAAGGATTCATAACTACACTTTAAGTGAACTACAGCAAAACTCAAACCAGCAAAACAAATGGTACAGATTACCCAGTTTCAAAAATAGAGTTAAATTAGATTAGGTTAAATTAGGATGGGTTAGGTGCGTGAGTATAGGAGTTTTAAGATATATGCAGCATTTAGTTTTGTTGAATGACGAACTGAGTTTGCAAAAATCATGTCCATTAGGCATAAGGTCATGTTTTCTTTATCTTATCTTATCTTACGTATCTTATCTTATCCTATCCTATCCTAATTTAAATGTGTGTCGATGAGTTTGATATGTCAATATAACTTGGGGTGGTTCTCAAAAATTGAACTAAATTAATTATTTATTTAAAAAAATACCTCGTTATGTGATTTTAGGCTACGGACGCCGAGTCGGCGATCAGCGAAGCGGCGCGCTCAGTGATGCGAACAAAGAAACGACGCGAATAGAGAAGCAGTAAATACATGGCACGGTGCAAAGTGCAAACTATGCAATCACGTCTCTCTCGAAGATAAAATGAAACGTATTTTTAATGAAAATTCATATTTAAAATATGTCATTAACTCGAGAACTCTCAAGTTTTGGGTGCAGCCAATAAACGAAGTAAAGGTAAAATGTGGGAAGCGCAATCACCTGTTTAAACAACTGAGGGAAGTAGCGCCCACAAAATCAACCATCACCTTGCTAACAAGCAACACGAAAGAACACCAGATAACTCCACAGCTTACACTAAACAACACCAACGTTCCACACACTCACAGGACCAAAATACTTGGGGTCACATACAACACATCATTATCTTTTGCAAACCACATTCAGGACATTAAAAACAAATGTACCGTACGTCAAGACTTAACACGCTTAGGGTACTAACAGGCACAAACTTTGGACACCAGCAGGAAACATCACTCATATACAAACAATATATTCGCTCAGTTATGGACTATGCTAGCCCATGCTGGGCACCCATTATCTCAAACACACGCATAAACACCTTACAGACAATACAAAACAACGCACTTCGTATCATTACAGGATGTACTCAAACAACACCAATAGAACACCCGCACACAGAAACAAAAATACTGAAAATTAGGGAAGATTTAAACATGAGGGGAACACAATTCATGGCAGCAGCGACAACTAACCCACAACACCCTTGCCACTACATGTACAATCATGCACCAACACCTCGCACCATTAAGGTAACACCAGAGAGACATTATAACCAAATACTCCATTCCATACCACGACCCACAGACATCACACAGTACAGAAAACACATATGCACACACCTAACCCACAAAGCACTGACACGACTCGGTCCGAATGCGGTCCTAGGTGCGAAGCCGCCACCCATTAACAGGTCAGAGACCAGCCTGAGCAGATCGGGTCGAGTTACCTTAGCACGATTCCGATGTGGACATCACCCCCAACTTACAGACATATAAACACAGACGAGACAACTCCACAGACGACACCTGCCACCTGTGCCAGGACACACCACAAACAATTGAACACATTATGACAGACTGTACCGCTCTAGCACAACAACGAACACAACACAACATCACTAGTGCGCTGAACCTCTGGTCCACTCCGGAGGGCGATCGGTTACCCGCGTGCCGCCGGCTTGCTCGATCAGGGTGGGCTGATCGGCTGACCAACAACAACTGAGGGAAGACACTGTCAAGTTTGTCGAATATATACGAATGACAACCAAAACTTCTGATTGCATACCGAGAGCGGTGGAATAGTGCATCACGAAACAAGTGACATACAGGGCTTGATCTCACAGGGGATCACGTTTTACCACTTCACTAAAAAAGTTCAACACGAGCGCTCAAAATCGTTCCAAAACTCAAAATGATTTGAACGAGTCGCCGGTCGCTCTCCTCACCTTCGTGCTTCTTCCTCTTTCACTACTGCTTACGCTATTGTGTATCCACCCCAACTTGTATCAGACATGGGGTCTATTACTAGGTTTCTATTACTATTACTGTTACTTTTGATTTCTTCTATTACTATTACTTTATTTTTCATCTATTACTATTACTTTTGTATGTGGGGTACTTCACGCATTTGAAAAGGATCTTTATGTCTATTTAAATGCAATTAGAAGTAGTGTGTCAACAAATATTTGTTTCAACAAATCTTTACAATTTGAGAGACTGTAGGAGTGTAGGTATTGATAAATTTTACTTTATTGAAGGAAAAATTTGCCACAATATTAGTTCACAATTTCACATATACGTTTATTTCAGTTTAGAGTAGATTTAGTTAATTTCTTCAGTTCTTTGTTCACACAATATGTCCATTGCCACTGTAATAGAAAAGTAATAGACTATTATCTATTACTTTGCCTTCTATTACTATTACAGCCAAAAAATTACTACTACTTGAAAAATCCTGTAATAATCCATTACTATTACCTCATGTCTGACTTGGAAGGGGTTCCAAAAAACCTTAGCCCCCCATTTGCAGCTTACATGTTTACTTATATCGAAATAGTTTTGTGATTATAAAAATATATAAAATTCTTTATTTATTGCAGGTATTAAAATTACTCTAGCTGATAAAGTGATAATATAATGGCTTCTCAATTAATTGGTGATTCGGAGAGGCAACGTGTGATAGATCGCGTACGAGCAATAACATTTCGGGAAGCTCGTGATGCTGGAGCCACCTTTATAATACGTTCATGGGATGCCAAAAAGTTGCGAAGAAGTGAGCACTTCGTCAAAAGAAATTGGAATAAAACTTTGGATGAATGTGAAATGGATACAACCAAATCTGGGCGCCCAAATTTGCCACTCTCTCAGGAAACAAAGGACATCATTGAAGGCGGTACGCGTAAGCGGAAAAACAGCTGTGCTAAACTTTCTAGAGAGATCGAAGTGTTGAGAGGAAAGATCGTTAGTGGTGAGATCATTCGACTTGGCATGAACTTCCAAAGCCAAGAAAAACTCAACTTAACATCGATGACAGAATGTGGTTTGCCCATTATCTTGAAGATTGGGATGTGGATGATTTCATGCATTTAGCTGTCTCCGATGAATTTTTTGTTTACGTAACACGTCGGCCTAACTACCAAAATGATCGAGTGTGGGCCACAACACCAGATGAAATCGATGACAATGAACATTATCGCGAATTATTAAAAAGTCCAGACTGTGTTGGTGTGTTTGTTTTGTTCACTGCAAAGAAGCTCATGTGGGTGCTGAAGCCAAATGGTCACAGTTGGGATAGACAGTATTTTCGTGATATTATTCTATCCCAGCATGTCATTCCTTTTCTAATAAACCCAAACAATGTTATGGATGTCGATCAGGTCACACTTCTGCACGATAAGGCCCCCTGCTTTAAGGCATTAGCCACTCAACGGTTGTTGCGGAACCATGAGATCGATTTCT
Organism: Bathynomus jamesi; assembly: GCA_023014485.1. Classification (NCBI taxonomy): domain Eukaryota; kingdom Metazoa; phylum Arthropoda; class Malacostraca; order Isopoda; family Cirolanidae; genus Bathynomus; species Bathynomus jamesi. Next base: position 600,588 of record JAJOZX010001996.1, read on the forward strand.
TTGGAAATGAAGAATGGCCAGGAAATTCTCCTGACCTGAACGTCTGTGAACACATTGGATCAGTTATAAAGGACAAGGTTGAATGTCTCTTCTTTGAAGAACCTGCAGCAAATCGATTTTCGAAGGATACAATGACGCAACACATTGAAACTGTTTTAGCAAATTTGCGTAACGATCAAGATCTATTCACGTCACTTTTGGCAAGTTACCCAAAGCGAATTCAGGCTGTCTTGGAAGCCAATGGCGGGAACACCAAGTTTTAATTGTTTCTCATTAAATGCAGGATTAAATTCTCTTTTGTAAGGTATGTTTAGTTCTACTGTACCTCTAATGGTTTAGGCCATGGGCGGGGAGGGCTAAGGTTTATTGGAGCCCCGTATACGTGTCTTCGTGTTTGTAACGTCGCTTCGCTGATCGCTAGCAGTGCGTCCGTACCCTAGTCAAAATCTCAGAAAAATACGTTCTTTTTACATAAACTGGAGAACAGACTTTAAGAGAATCGTGATTGGATAAAATTCGTGAAGTTGGCAAATGTAAACGGTAACGAAGACTCCTGTAAAACATTCAAACAAAAGTTATCTTTGTTATTTTGTAGAACTGATCCAGATGAAGATAAAGCGGTCAGGCAGGCGTCAACAATTTCCAAAAAATTATAGACAAACAAAACTGTTTGTCAAAAAAGGTATTTATTTCGATCGAAAAAAATTTCAGCATTTTAACCAATATTTTATTGTAGTTTATAAATTAATTTAGAAAATAAAAAAATATATTTTATTTTAATTTCATGAAATAAGTACGCTAGGATTAGATTTATGCATACAATTCAATACTAGAAGAGGGCGGAACAATCGTCTCTGACATCACAAATACGCTTAACCTATAACCTAACATAGGCCTAGCTATCCTTACGCACTGTGAAAGGGTTGCAATATATTTAATAATATAGGTTTTCTTAGAAGAGACCTATTCTATATATGTGGGTTTACATCATTCATTTATTTCACGCGTTTAATTGTGAAATTCATCATATATATATATATATATATATATATATATATATATATATATATATATATATATATATCGGGTGGCTCAAAAAACCGCCTTGAGATTTGAACATCAATAACTTCAAAAATATGCAGTTCACACTTCCAAAATTTACATAACTTTTACCTCAATCTACTGATAAGCCATCATAAAAATTTCAGACCTCTATATGAAATACTTTTTCCACAGCTGATCGCATTTGTCGAAAGCTTTAGCAAAATCTGTGTATATGACATCATTGTTTTCATTGCCTTCAAGTGCATTTAGGATATTGTTATAATGCTCTATAAGTTGTGATATGCATGATCTTTCTGATCGGAATCCGTGTTGATTTTCGTTGAATCTTTCCAATGTCTCCAAGAAGTCATAGATTTTCTCTCTGACTATTCTTTCAAAAATTTTGGTGAGGTGAGACGTCAAGGACACTGGTCTATAGTTCTTTGCTTGAGATCTATCTCCTTTATATATATATATGGACAATGTTTGCTCTTTTCAAGATGCTCGGTATTTCGCCAGTGTCAAGGGATCTTCTTCATATCCAGTATAAGGGTGTAGCTATTCCATTTTTACAGTTTTTAATTAATAGTGCGTTCCATTTATCCGGACCTGCAGCTGAATTTGATTTCATTTGTCCTATAGCTCTGGCTACATCTTCTGGGGTAAAATCAAGGTCTGTTATACATTCTCCTTGCAATTTCTCTTTGAAGAATGTATTTATGTCAGGTATCGCTTTGTCACTTTTTGGGGTACTGAATACCGATTCATACTGGGCTCTCAATGTTTCAGATATTTCTTTTAGATCATCTGTTAGTTCATAATTATATATATATATATATATATATATATATATATATATATATATAATGCAATTTTTTTCAAATAATTTTGTTGAAATTATTTATAGAAGAAGGGCAACAAGTTTGACCTCCGTGAAATGAGGAATCACCGCATGGAACATGTGAAAGGTTGAGATATATAACCTTTGGTTAGCTTCCGCCCGAATTGTTCATTCTGACGAAGGTCAAGCTTTTCACTCCACCTTAGACCTACAGTTTAACGTGGAATCCGAACCACGCCCCATCAGCAGCCCAGCGTCTTAACCACTAGGCCACCTAGGGTACCCATTTATCTACCAACCACTTTCTTTATTGTGTGGAAGGATGAACAGCTGGATTTTGCTGCGCGCCGGCTGCCGTCGGGTCTCGAACCCAGGACCGATGGATTTGTAGTCAGCGACGCTAATATATATATATATATATATATATCCCCGCAAGGGGGTTCTAAGCTCGTGCTCTTGAGTGCTCTTTGTGCTCGTTTGTACGTGCTTGTTCCTGGAGGTTTCACGTGCGCCCTCCCGGCCCTAGCACCCAAGGATGATGGGGCTCGACCCTGCAGTCCTTGGTCTTTTTCCACTTCGACTGTCCCCTCCACCCTTTCTTTTTCCTCTGTCTTTCCTCTCACTTTTTCTTTGTTTTTCCGCTGAGATATGCCCTTTAAATAGAGGCGAATCGGTTCTTCCTGAACTAAAAAAAAAAAAAAAAAAAAATATATATATATATATATATATATCCTTACGGAATAATAAGAGAATAAAGTCTTAAATATTGGTCACTCCGGCTTCGGAGGTGGGGTCTGTTCATCTCTCACCAATGTGTATTCAGAACAGTCAGGTGGGAGATTATGAACTGTCCAATCAAAGTACAAGTTTCATTTCTTCCAAAGGCTGGCCACTCGGGAGTAAGGAAAATATTTTACATTTTAAATCCGAAACTATTTCGTTACAGTGTATATTACAATATATATATATATATATATATATATATATATATATATAATAATAATAATATGCGGGTTAAGAGAAAAGGAGAAATACATGTTACATTTTCATTACGCTTCTAATTAGCTAAAAGGAAAGCCGAATTGCCGTAATCATCACTCATTATTCATCATTGATTATAATGACACGAAGGTCATAATACAGCCCTTTATAGTTTATTAATTACCATGTACAAGGGCAAACTCTCTTATAATGAGGACGTGACTATAAGGGCGATAATCTTTGTCCCTAAGACAGTACTATAAACTATAATTAAATTCATATGTGGCTGAACGCTTCCTCCCTCTAACTGCCGATGGGTTATATATAGGCTGACCATATTTCCTTGAGACAAAAACGGGACATTGGGATGGCAAAAAAGGGATGGGGGTTATGTAATATTCTGTATTCATGAAAAAGTAAGTACATAAACATATTGAGCTTACAATTATTCTTCAGTGACAGAACCCATATAAAAACCCATACAAAACGGTACTGTCCCGTTCAAAACGGTACGTATGGTCAGCCTAGTTATATACCTCTTGAAGGAATTTAGACAGGGTTAAATATTTCTTTGAGGAGTATCAACCTCCACTCTGTTATCGTAATAACTTGGCCCGCGTCGTAACCAGTGTAGTAACACCGTTTCCCGTCGATCAGCGAAATTAAGCGACATTGGGTCTGGGTAGTAGTTGGATGGAAGACCTTCCTCCGTATTCGGATGATGTAGCTACCCTTGGTTCGGATCCCGCGTAAAGCTTTAGTAGGTCCCCTCCATCATATGATCTTAGATGTTGCGAAGGAGGTTAAACAATCCCATTATTACATTATTTATCGGAATAAGTGCGTATACCAGGAAACTACAGAGACGCGAGGAACAATCAGAAAAATAAGATTATTTTCCATCTCGCTTAACTAAGGTAAAAGTCATAAAGATGAAAATAAAAGGAAAATATGAGGAAATTGCGAGGGGAAATTGGCAGGAAAAGGTCAAAACTACCTGTTTATGAGAAAGTTAGAGATTATTAGGGGTGGGGGTGTGTGGAGGTTAGGGATTGCGCAAAAACAAGTGACGGCAGCACGACGCCCTGTTGATATTGTGCCGTCATACTGCCGTTATGATGCCGTAAATTTCAATAATGACATCGGCATTATGACTGCGATATAACTTACTTATTAAATGGTAATATGACGCCATATTGACGTCGTTTTAGACGGGTTAACATCATTTTATCGAGGTGACATTTCATCAACACGTTTTCAAGGGTTAGACTAAGTTTGGTTAGGTTAAGTTAACAGAGTGTCAATAGAATGTCAATGAAAGAAAGGTGTTCAGTTCCGATTGAGAGTGATTGAAGAAGAGGAAGTAGATCCTCTTCATACTTTATTGATATTATTTAGAACATTTGGCTGAAACGTGTCAAGTTGATTCACTTTTATTTGTCCCAAAAAGGTGGAATCCCATAATGAGAATTGCGAATGGAATTTTTCCCAAATAGATCTATTTACGTTCCGGTCACCCAATTAGATTATTAGTTTTATCACTGTATTATAATTATAAAAACCCGGTTAGGTCACTTTCAATGCCGAAGTGAGATCAGATCTTATTAAAAAAGGGTGAACGCAATACCGGAACAACTTTCTCCAAATCGGAAATTTTCACCGAAACGATTCTAATTCTCGAGATCGTAAATCGAAACAAAAATAACTTCACGCGACAAGTGACCAAGTTTCATACATCCCGAGTCTAAAATTCCGAGTGGAATGGGCACAGGGCAGTTTGTTTGCCATTTTAATCGATCCATACATTTACATCCTTTTATTCTTTCCACCTTAAAATAGGTTATAGTTTAAAATTAAATTTCGTATTTTACTTTAAGATTTTGGTTTACATACACACAAAATGTGGGGCGTACAATCACCCGTTCAAGCAACTGAAACAAAAATAGGATTTTTTTATATATATATATTATATACCCTACTTCTGTTATTTTTTATTACTAGCTGTATTGTGGAAGTTTTTCTTTCTGCTAATAAACTTTTCATATATAAAACGCAGTTTTAACTTCTTTGCAAACCAATTTATGAAACTCCAACAAATAAACTACAAAACTAAAGAGTTTTTTCAATTCCCTTTTTTTTTTTAAAGTTTAAAACTCCGTCAATGAGGTTACAAAATTTCCTGATAGAATTGTCAATAACTTTTTCAAGTGTTGAAATAAAATAACTTTACATTAGGTTAAAACTTCCCCGAAATTACGCTAACTTTGAAAATATATTTTAGAAAGAAAGTTGTTGACCATTCTAATCATTATATAAAGGAGTTTAAGTCCAAGGCTCCCCCCCCCACTTCCCCGAAAGACATAGCGTTCGTGGTTCCCCCCCGGGGTGAGGTGAACGACTCCAACTCCATTATATAAAACAGTGGTTTTTCCAACTACGTAGTTCCGTGAGGGGTCTCTTTTAAGGGATTCTGGGAATAATTTTTGGTTGGTTTATTAAATGCGATCATATTTTCTTTTACCTATTGAAATATTAAAACCTACAGGGTTCATCGAAATTGCGTGTAAAAATAGGGGTAACATTTTGTAGTGCAGCTCCACTATATGTGGATTGAAATTATAAAAGGGAATCTGTTCGTCTATCAAAAGTTTGAAAATCACTGAGATATAAATAAAGTTCGCCTTGAGACAAACTCTTTAAACAAACTTGAACAAAAAATAATAATTGGTGATAATATGAATTTCTTTGGATAATTTTATTCTTTTTGAGGACATTAATAAAATATTTAAAATAAAACTTAATCATTACTGATATTTCTAACAAAGTTATTAGTAAGAAACATCGAATTTCTATACCACTCGACTTTCTGAATAGATTGTACACGTTTATTCTGTAGTTTTGGAAAATTAATTGAAATTTTAATTGGTTATGGATTTTGTATATTCCGAAGTAGCAAACTGACCATCAAAGAATGTTTGAAAGATGATGTATGAATGTTCATAGGCTAATATATACAAAAACGAATGTTGAATCGCAAATCTAGATGTATACTTCAAGTTCAACATTTTGTTCAATATTCAGGCATGAACACAATTTTGAAAAGAAGTTCAAATATTAACAAATTTCATGGATACTAATAAATAATGCACAAATTTCCATTCATAAACATTAAATTGAACATTGACTTTAAGTTTATGTTTGGATGTTCAAACATTTCATAAAGCAATAGCTCTGTAAAGAATGTTCAGATTTAAGCATTTACTTCAGCTTAAACGTAGTTTTATTTATGTCTAGGGTCTCATTTACATTAAAATAACACTCACGGATGCGTGTTTACTACACATTTTCCAAAAAAATATTGCAGATGGTGTTCAAACCTCAACCATTATCGGCATGAACCTTACCAACATTGTTTTTACTTTTTTAAGCGTGATACGCTTGGGCTGTGTGTATTTTGAGAATTGGGAGAAAATCTAACTTCTTTAGGATAATGTCTAAGGATCGTTATACTTATACCCATCTAGCAAGCTGAACCTTATTACTATTCTTACAGGTCAAAGAATTTGACCTTAAAATTTTTAAGTATAAATAGTATAGTTCTTTAAGTCCGTTTTGTATCTCCGTTCTTACCAGCGGCGTCCGTAGTTCAGTGGATAAAAACCGTTTCCCTGTAAGCGAAGTAAAGACAGTGATAGTAATACAGAAGTTAGATCAATGGACCGCGTTATCATATCTCTTCCCGCTCCTTGCGCAGTTCTAAAACATTCACCACCCTCGTATCGTGAAATTAGTATAGAATTCTGGAAGCAAACGTTTTCAGTCTATTCTATAAGGTATTCATCGAGCGCGATGAAGCTCTTATGTAGGTCGAAAGCTCGTGATTATAAATTCATTTCTTATTGCAGCCTTATTATTACCTTAATTCAACTTAGAATTAAGAATAATCACCTAACACGGTAATTCTCAGATTTTGTTTTAGCTCAAGGCACCCCAATGCCATCTGGATTTTTTTTTCACGGCACCCCGAGGGATTTTCGTCTCCCGCCGTTCAACATCCAGTTTCCCCGACCCAGCCTGCCCCCCAAAACACCACGTAACTTCAAACTGAGCGTATACATTTTTAATGTTTCGTTCCATTTGAAATTTCAATATCTCCAACAACTTTTGAGTTTTCAATTACTTTTCTCATTCTTGTCATATTTTAATAACTTAAGAAGATTTAATTAATATGGAGCCTAGTAAAAACCTAAAAGCTTTAAGGCCAAATTAAATAAAAATAAAGTCAAACTGACAATTACTCACTGCATTATTAACAATGCAAAAAAATTTAATATTTACTTTATAAATAAAGGATTTTTTTTTAATTTGAATTTCATTCTTCTTATTTGTTAACAGTGGATGTGTCAGAGAAGGGTATAGGCCGAAAATTTTACATAAATCACTAATTACTACTAGTGTTTGAATAGTTCTGAATAAGAAATAAACATAATTAGATTATTTTAACCCTTTCATGCATGAATTATGAAATTTTTTATTTTTATTTTTATTTTTTCCTGTTCAAGCCAAAATAAGCCCTAATATTCAGATCGTAAAGCTCAAAATCGATTGTCAGGCTCATGTTGCCATAAGGCAACGGTCGGCGTTAAACCCACAGTATCAATACAGCGCGTTAAATATCCGTTTAAACGACTATTCTTACACGAAAACCGAAGTAAAACGTGCGACGCGGATGAGGGTTCATCCTCGCGTCGAAAGATAACGTCCCGAGCGAGTCTCTTACCACTAACTATTCGTCGCCTTGCAACGCGAGGACGAACCCTCCTCCGCGCAGCACATTTTACTTCGGTCTTCGTATAAAATCAATCTACGGTTAGTGTAGTTTTCCATTATACGGTTACTATTACATTACTACCCCAAACCCCAGCCATCCAATTAGATCCTTCCGAATTCTTCATTTTATTAGCAACCACGGGAGGAAAAACCTTTTTCTTCCGACTGTACACGATGATTGAGAATAATAACGTAATGAAAACTGACATAAAATTTTCATTCAGAACGTTACGAGAAATGTAGAGATTTTCCCAATTTCAGCAAATAGGAAAAGAATTAGACCAAAAGTTTGTAAAAGTTGTGACTATATAAACCCTACTTTGGGGCCACCGTACGTACATACGTACAGTACAATATATATATGAGAGAGAGAGAGGGGGGGTTCTAGGCTAACAAAGACCCTAATGTTCACTCTAGGCTAGCCCAAGAAAGAAGTAGAGAAAATAAAGAAAAAACGGAAAAAGCTCATGAAAATAAAGTATAGGGGCTTACTGAAAACCTAATACCATTCTTACGCTTACAGACGTGTAACGTTCTCACACGGAAATACAGGGTGTTCAAAAAGAAACGCAACCCGAAACAGAAAGAAAAGGGTTAGGTTACAATGATATATGCATTCCCCAATGGGTTGCGTCTTTTTGAACACCCTGTAGTAGTAATAGTAAAGTACTGAACAGATGATGCGTCCCTTTCTCCGTCAGCCACTATTGACTGATCGTTACGAAAGAAAATTTAAGAAAAGTACAAAAAATTATAATGAAAAGAGTAGTTTCAGAGTTCATTCACACCATGCGTACACTTACCTCGCGTAACCAATTACGCATTAAAGGACACTAAACTACCTAATCTAATCTACACTATACATTTTTTAAAGATTTTAAAAAAAATTATTTGTTACGTACAAGAAGGCATCATTTCTCGGTTGAGTGCCAGAGTCATTGTGCCGAGAGACTTGCTTTTAAAACTTTACTATAATAAAGAATTACTAAGATAAGGGAGCATTGATCCAGAGGCACGTCCAGCCGGTCACAGCACACTCCAATTTAAGAATTCCCACAAAAGTTTACATTAAGTATATGATTTCACCCCCTTTTTCAAGTCTTATCGTATCGTAATTTACATTGCGTCCTTCGCGCAGTAATTACTTAGATAAGGGAGCTCTGATCCAGAGGCACCCCCAGCTGGCTAGCACTTAATTTAAGAATTCCTCCGACAGTGTACGTATGTGTAATTTTTTTCTCTTCACGAAATTTTGGTACATAATATTTAAAACCAAAATTCTACTCTACTGTAGATAAGTAACTTCCTTGAAGTTGAATATATCTATTCAGAGGTTTGGACTCCCGAGAATTCTTATCAAGATTCCCATCACCTGAAAATTCCCTACGCTCTGAAACCAGACCAGACCAGCGACTCCTCCTGCATTTATTATAATATGGAACATCACTACTTCTATATAAAAATAAAATTTCTCTACCTACCTAAATTCCCAATTTAAATATACGGCGAATATATATATATATATATATGTGTGTGATACACATAGACCGTGCATCGAACAAGGAACTCTTCTGGGAAAATTAAATCCACTATAGTCCGAATAAGTAACGATAAATGACAAACACTATAGTTTTTCTTTTTCATGATGCTAGCCCAACGTGGGCAACGGGTCACTCGCAGAGAGGCTCCATAAATTCCCTCACCAGTTATCTGCAAAGCAGATAGGATCCAGCTTTGGGACTGGCTAACATGGAAGTGTTACACTCGTCAGGCGGAGGCCTTTTCTTCACGAGTGTAACTCACTTCCGTATTAGCCATTGCGTGTTATTCTACCTGCAACAAAAAAAAGTCCCAAAACAAGACATCAATTGGAACATTTGTTTTAGTTCTAATGTATTTGGTAAATTTAATTTAAAATAAATTTTCCTATGAGACCGGACATATGGAACACCCTGTATATAGAGAGTTAGTCAAAAAGTATTCGCAATTTGTCTGTCTTTTTTTCCAGAATTGCCTACACTGCTCAGTGCTCACCGTTGGCGGCGCTGCAGTCACTAAGCGTACAAATCGCTGCCTCGTGGGATTGAGATCGTGACACTCAGTTGTTCACTCGTAATCGCAGAACGTTCTGCGTCGGCGACACTTGTTCGGACATTTTTGAGCATTTCGATCCATTCGTACACGCTCCGGTGTAGCAAAACTTGATCACCATACTGTACAGATGGTGAATTTCAGCCCCTTTTACGCCCTCAGCCCACAAAAAACGAACGACAACACGCTGCTCTTATTTGGTGCAAGTCGAAAGTGGTGCGGCCATGTTTACAGCGTGATTACAAGTGAACAACTGCGTGTCAGTCTCAATCCCACGAAGCAGCGATTTGTACGCTCAGTGACTGCAGCGCCGCCAACGGTCAGCAGCGTAGACAATTCTGGAAAAAAAAAAAGAGACAAATTGCGAATACCCTCGGTATATATATTATTTTTCAGTACGAGTATAATTAATCTAATAATACATATTCTTTTCATTATTAGACTTTTAATGAGATGCTTTTTCTTCCAAATCCGAGTCATTTTTTTAATTTTATTTCCTAGTATGAATTTAATATCCTCATTATGGATTTTAGATAAGCGCTTAATCGTTATACTGTAATTAGGGAAGACAAATCCTAAGGGGGTAAAAATTAATTTTCGTTTGATAAAATTGTATCGTTTGATTCATATATATATAATATATATATATATATATAATATATATATATATATATAGCACAAAATAGTCAAGATGTGCAATTTCAACCACATTAAAACGTTATAAAGAGCCAAAGTGCCATGCCGATAAGCATCGAAGTGGTCGGAAAAGGTGACAGACAGCCGGGAAAACAGACTATTAAAACTCATTTCCTCGATAGATCGTAGAAAAACAGCTTTATACCTCCGTTACGACCTAAAAAAAAGCAACGGGAACGGGTGTTTTTGCGAGATTTAATAAAAAAGGGTTCAATGGATGTAAGGCAAGAGAGAAGTCTCTCTCGGCTGTCAGAGGCCTATCGCAAAAAGAAGTTGCATCGAGATAAAAGAGCTTAAAAGTTGGATCTTTGAGAATTTGGCTAATGATTTTTGGTCTAAGTGCGCGTGAAGCAAAGTCTTCGCGTGTAGTATGATCATCCTTTTTATCATGGAGTGTTTTCGCCAAGTTATAGTTCGCCCGCGTTATAGGCAATAATTCCATTTTATTTTGGTTAAGTTAAGTTTTGGGAATCTCGATCCAACTTTCGCGAGGAGGAGAGTATAGAAGAGACCAGCGATAATAACTGTATTGTCCCGACACGCGATCAAATTAAGAAAAGGCAGATCATGGTTTGGAGATGCGTGTTCTCGTCGGGCGTTGGGAAACTGTTTTTATTTGAAGACCAAATAAACTCGCAAACCTACACAAACACGCTAGAAAAGGCATTGGAACCCTCACCTATTTCCAGAATCAATGAAATATGACCCTATTTTTCAAAAGGACAATGCCCCGTGCTATATACACCAAAAATCAGCAACAGTTGATTCGCAGAAAAAAACGCGCGCTGTCTCGACTGGCTTCCTCACTCTCTAGATCTGAATCCGATTGAAATTGAATGGGAGGAAATTCCAAGAAAAACAAAAATTAAAAAAAAACAAATATTCAATAAAATCTGATATTTCAGGAAAAAAGAATAAGGAATTGAGCTTTATTGCAGTATAGTTAGTGACAATTGAAAGCGGCTTGTAGCTAGTATGCCTCGAACGGTTATAGTAGTAGTAGTAGTAGTAGTAAAAACAAAATGGAATATTTACATTTTAAATATGGCAGTTTCAATAAAATTATTATTTCTAATATTTTATAACATCAATACTTTCTCTTAATCTTTCTGTTCTAATTTTGTGACAGTGCCTGATACTTTTAACTAAGGATTTTATATATATATATATATATATATATATATATATATATATATATATCTGCTACCATGAGTCAGTAGCAGGGCTGCCAAAATTGGTACTAGCGTACCAAATTTGATACGTTTACCCCTTTGGTACGACTTTCATTAAATTTGGTACTATTTGAACATTTTATTAAGCGATATACTACTCTAACTTTATACAGAAGCGATCGAATGTTAGACAGTTCACTATAGCTTACAACTTCTCCAAACAGCCTTTTTAGCACTTTTTAGTCACTACTTTAGTGACGTTTGGCATCGTTCGAAAATCTGACGCTCACCGTGCTCACAGTCACGTCGTCTCTCGGTCTCATTTGTCAGTTCTGAACTTCTGTTAGCAGTGGCGGCATTGTGGTACGTTAATGTTCGTCTTCAAAATTGTGCTGTTTCTTTACTAATAAATGAAACCCCTCTAGATAATGAGTGAAAAGCGAAAACTCAAGTAGCTGCATCAGAGTTAAAACTATGTACCTTTGTTGCAGAGCATAATTTACTTGCAATACTGGATCACTTGCCTGGCCTTATTTCGAATGCATGTCCAGACTCTAAAATTGCTAAAGACATTAAATGTGCAAGAACCAAAGGAACAGATATTTTTCGCAGTATTATTGGTGATACTTACTTTAACAATCTTGTTTCTCAGTTAAAGAACATTAAATTTTCACTAATTATACTGTACAACAAATTTTCGGTTCAGAAAAAAAAAAGTAATAACATTCGGTTATTCTTAATATTTCGAGTGTGCTGATTCCAAATCTGAAAAAAAAAAATTTCTATCACGTCACATTTTTTTGTAATGACTGCTTAAAATCTTCATACCAAAAAATAAGAATATATTGATAAACAGATAGGCTTTATCATATGGAACAGTTTAATTATTGCTATACTTCAACAATCAACATATATGCACAAAATTAACATAAAACTCTCGTATCATACTGTTTTCAATTCATTATTTGTATTTATGCTGGCGTTTGTGTGATGCTTCTGGTTGGTCACGCTTTAAATTCCAGCAGAAATCGGCCAGCATAGCAGGACTCCACTTCCCTTTGTATCGGCTCTCATTGTGGCTATATCCTGGTGGAATCTCTCCCCGTGTTCGTCGCTAACAGCAGATGCGTTTTCCGGAAAGAATGAGAGATGTGAATGCAAAAAATGAATTTTCAATGACATCTTACATCCGAAACGTTGGTATGAGTTGATAAGTTGATCCACAAGTGCAGCATAGTTGTCGTATTTAGTCTTTCCTAGTAGACCGCTGCACACGTTTTTGAATGCACGCCAGGCTGCCAACTCAACCTCATCCATCACCGCTTCAAAGTGTTCGTCTAGCATGAGTTGGCGAATTTGAGGGCCGACGAATATGCCTTCTTTAATCTTGGCATCACTTATTTTCGGGAATTTTTTCTTTAGATATTTGAAGGCAGGCTTATCCTGTTTCAACGCCTTTGCAAATTGTTTCATCAGCCCTAGTTTTATGTGAAGTGGCGGCAAGATAACCTTTTCGTTTCGTACTAGTGGTTCGGTGAGAAATTGTCTCGCGGCGGCCATACTGAGCGTGTGTAGTGTTCAGACCTTGCTCGGCTATCCCACTTGCATAGAAAACACATGTATTTCGTATAGTCAGTTTGCAATCCATTGAGAATAGCCACAACCTTCAAATCTGCGCAGATAAGCCATTCATGTTCATTGTATTTTATACAGTCCAGAATAAAAGCAACATTGTCATACGTTTCTCTCAATACGACTGAATGAGCGATCGGAACAGAAGGCATTGTGTTCCCATTGTGTAGCAGTACACCCTTAACACTGTACAGAGATGCATCAATGAACAATCTCCACTGATTGGGTTCATAGCACAGACCCAGAGCATCGAACAGACCATGCCTATCAATGCAATAACAAAGATTGTTCTTCATTGTGAAATATTCCTGCAAATCCAAGGAGCGCTTTCGGAATGCTGTAATTCGTACGTCTTCCGCCAGCAGATTCCATTCTTGTAGACGTGAGGCCAGCAGTTCACTTTGTTGCTTGGTAAGTATTAAATCATGGACTAAATCAATGAGTTCAGGCTGCGTGATGAGATGTTGTTCTTTCTTGGACTCAACTTGAGCTTCATAGCATTCGCCGTCTGATTCCGATTTGTCAGAGTCTGTGTTATCGGTCGGCATTTCAGCTGGAGGACGAGGGATGGGTATATCTGTAGAATGTTCCACAGGACGCATAGCAGAACGAAGATTTGGGTAGACTACAGCCTTTTTCCCTTTTCTGTTGCAACCTGTAATGTGAGACAATAGACATTGTTGACTACTTAACATAGCATAATTGTGCAATACATTATGCAGAGCAGGATATGCTAAAATGTGCTAAAAACACCAAATTTGACGTATATTCAGAAAAATAAAAGATTCAAACATGTGATGTTCGTTAAGCAGAAATAGCAATCAGTTGAATGGTCCAGCGGCTCTCTCCATACCATTGGGACACCGAATCCCAGACCAGGACCGGTGCCTTTGAACCATGCAGATAACGAGCTTGTACATCTCACACAGCAGATATGAGGCGCCCAGTGCTTGTCCTGATCACCAACTTCGCATGCGAAGTATAATTCATAAAGCTTTTTCACATGAGAAGTCAATTTCCTTTTATACTGTTTTAACGTTAATGTCCCACAAATATAACAAAAACTGTCTGGCGAATTTTTGCACTCTCTAGGCATTGTAGCATAACATCAATAAAAACCTGTAAAATAAGAAAATGATAGATCAATTTGCAATTTCACACAATATAGACGTTGTCGGTGAAATATACATAATTTGATACCGTTATTCAATAATACTCGCTTATAGCACCGATTTATGATAAAATATGGCTGACAATTTTGTTTTAAATGATTAATGAAAGAAATTTTTCATAAAATCAAAGTGGAAACACAGAGCCGAACACCACCACCACCACAGCATATGCATGACTGAACAAAATGTAAAAGATGCGTTCAGAGAACCAGTGGTTCTCAAAATGATACAATGAAATAGAGTCATTTTCATACAATCGGTGGGTGATACAAATAAATGAGTGCTATTTTTGCAATCTACGCAAATAATTAGCCATAAAAATGACGATCTCATTTCCGTTTTTTTTCACTGTTGTACAGTGTTATTGATGAAACAACTGATATAGCAACCATTAAGCAACTTGTCCTGTTAGCAAGGTATTATGATAGTCATGTTCAGAGAACAGTGGATAAATATTTAACTTTATTAAATTAACTTTATTAATTAGGTACTTTTTTGGAATATTTGGTACTTTTTGCTTGGTCAGTTTGGTACTTTTCATGAAAATTATTTGGCAGCCCTGCCCCTCAGTAGTTGGTTGGAGCGCTTAAAAGGAGGGTGTGTTTTTGCAGTACGTATAAATCTCTGACATGGAACAACGCGCGTTCAGAGACGAACGAAATTATTAAAACAGCTTTTGGAAATGATGCTCTCAGTGTAGCTAATGTTTACAAATGGCACAAAAAGTTTAAAAATGGAGAAACATCGCTTGAAGACAAGGAACGCAGTGGCCGCCCTTCCACTTCTCATACTGACGAAAATGTCCAACAGATTCGATTTCTGGTACGAGCAAATGTTTCTCCATTTTTAAACTTTTTATGCCATTTGTAAACGTTAGCTACACTGAGAGCATCATTTCCAAAAGCTGTTTTAATAATTTCGTTCGTCTCCGAACACGCGTTATTCCATTTCAGAGATTTATACATACTGCAAAAACACACCCTCCTTTTAAGCGCTCCAACCAACTACTGACTCATGGTAGCAGATTTTGCTTCAGACTGCAGACGCCAGAGGGCAGGAAGACTCGCATATGTAAACGGTTATTTCTTATTTGCATTCATTTGTCCATAGCAATAAAATTATCGATACTTTTTGATCACTACTCATATATATATATATATATATATATATATATATATATATATATATATATATATAGTGCCCGCGAAAAGTATCCGATCACCCTTGAAATTTGTATTTTTTACATAAAAAACAATGTTTAAATGTATACTAACCTTATATTAGTATTTTGTCATCTGTCCTTTGGTTTGGATGACTTGTTCTAGACGTTTTGGCATGGATTTAATCAAGTTTTGACAAACTTCCACTGATATTTCCTTGCACCATACCTTTTTGATGGCCTCTTGTAATTTTTCGACTGAGCCAGTGTCGTGGCATTCAACCTTATTTTTTATTATTAGCCACAGATTTTCTATCGGATTGAGATCTGGACTATTACCAGGCCAATCCAAAATATCAAATTTATTGTCAGTAATCCATTTTGTCACTATTTTGGCCCTGTGACATGGTGCACCATCATGCATGTATGTTTTTGTCCTTTGGATTGCCATTGCCATTGGAAGTTTATCCTGTAGCATTGCTAAATACCGTGCACCATTCATAGTTGTGTTCTTCGGAAGAAAATATAAGTTTCCACGCCCATAGTAACCGAAACAACACCAAACCATCACACTTGGAGGGTGTTTCATTGTCTTTAGGGTCCATCCTATTTGAGCCAATAGGCCGGCGAACCTTTTTTGGACAACTTCTGAATGTCAAAAATGTCGACTCATCGCTAAATAAAACCTTCTTCCAGTCATCAACAGTCCAATGAATGTATTTTTTACAAAATGCGACACGTTTTTTACGCATTTTTTCATTAATGAACGGTTTCTTAGCAGCATGGCGAGATGGTAATCCGAGTTCTTTTTGGAGCCGCTCCTGGATAGTTCGTTCAGAAACACCAGATAACAAATTATTCATATTAAATTTTATTTCTTTCGCAGTTATTGTTGGGTTTTTCAATACTAAACGTTTCATAAGTTTGTCTGTTCGCGAATTTGTTTTTCTCGGTCTGCCAGATCGTTTTTTAGGGACTGGCGTGGTTAGGCCACCATTGTTCTTAGCCCGTGAAACCCATAAATTAACGGTACTTTGGGATATGTTTAATTCCTTAGCTATCTGTCTCTGTGATTTCCCACATGCATGCAAAGCAACAATAGCACCTCGACAATCACTCTTAAGTTGTTTTTTAGCACACATTATATATAAATTTTATTTACACCACTTTCTGTAAAAAAAAATAAAATATCAAGAAATTTACACAAACAGTGAAATCTGACAAATTTGAGACACAGCCACCCGCAACGAAGGCTACCAGAACACTAATTTGAGAATGCGTTGGATAGCTCTCATATCAGCGAGCAACCTCAAAGTTACCAGATGTCGCTAGAACAAATAGAAAGTGAATTACGTGTCTCTGAATATCAAGGGAAAATATTGTATTTTCTTGAGTGATCGGATACTTTTCGCGGGCACTGTATATATATATATATATATATAATTTTAGAGTGATTTAGAAGGGCGGAAAAAATTAACTGCTAATATTCACTCTCCCTCCCTATATTCTTGGTCTTACATAATTCATTAGAGGCCTTCACCATAATTTATTTGGTTTATATTTTTTCATTTGAAACCTTAGTTTAAGGCAGGGGTCACCAACCTGGGCGGTAGCGCCCACTAGTGGGCTCACATTAAAGGTAATTAAACATTTATTTCATTAGTTATTTGATCGATTATGTTGATTTATTCTTTTTGATCTAAGGTGGGCGATAAGCTTTTTTAATTTTCAAAAAATCGTAAAAGTGGGCGGTGAACAAAAAAAAGGTTGGTGACCCCTGGTTTAAGGTATCACAGTGTTTCAATTTAAATTTCGAGCTTGTCTTGTATTTTCACCCAAAGGATTCGTAAAAATTAATGGCAACCTGAGATAAAACTGATGTTTGGCTAATGGAGTTGTGCATAACCTTTCGCTGGAAGGGTGCAAACTTTACTGGACTGCGGAAATAGATGCGTTAGATACGTTTTAATCGATAATTTCATCGTGATTTCAGATCAATAACTGAAGATGACGATAGCTGGTGTCGTTGGAGATAGCGAAAAATAACGTATGGTAGACCGAATTCGAGGAAATGCCAATCGAGAAGCAATGGAAGCAGATGCAACTTTCATCAATCGGAAGTGGACTGCCAAAAATGTCATCGTAATGAAAGATGAGTGACTGACAATTGGAAGAAGGGATACCACTCGTCCTCTACAAAATTTGGCGAAGGCAGGCCCGAAAAACTGTCTAGGGAGAGCAAAGACATTGTGACTGAAAGCAGTGCCAAGTTGCCAAAATGTTTTTAGAAGCGAGATGAGCTCTTTCGTGACAGAGATTTTTTTTTTTTTTTTTGACAACTTAAAACTTGGTGTTTTCTGAGGAAAGAACCGTTACTGTGGACAGTCGATCCCGGCAATCAACCATCTCTGAAGAGAGCCAAAGTTCTGATTGATGTTAAAGATCGCTGATTGAGTGAGGTATCGCCCCGATCAAGGAGTTCAACAATTCTATCACAAATAATGAAGATCAAAACCAGTACGGTCGCCGAGCACAGACAACTGTTCTCAACCGCGAAGAAGGTCAGTTATTTCAGTTAATTTGTTAAATTAAAGGAAGTCAACTAGCTAACATTAATTAATTAGTTAGTTAGCATTTTAATAAAATTAATTGAACGAATGAACTTTACCAACGATGCGAAGTAAAAGCATTTTATAATTCTATTATTAGGGTCAAGAGATCTTCAACTTGACGGACCCTAAATTCATTTCAGTCTGTAAAAAAATTTACTCAAAGTAGTTTCTGTTAATGGAATAAAGGCATTGAAAGGGGAAATAAATTTTTAAATGTTTGTTTTGAATTACTCAAAATTTTATATATATATAAATTATAAATTTAATATAAAAATTATATATATATATATATATATATATATATATATATATATATATATATATATATATATATATATATATATATATATATATATGGGCCTTCAAAAAGTTCCCGGAAAAATGTAATAAAAAGGTAATAAAACAAAAAATGAAAAAGTGCAGATTTTATTTTTCTACATAATGACCATCACTATCATAACACTTTTGTAGTCTATGCCTCCAGTCTTCTAAACCCTGTCCGTAGAATTGAGCATCTTTTGAATGGAACCAGGTCGTTGTTGCCTTTTTGACCTCTTCTATTGGCGAAAAACGGGTCCCCTTCAGGTGTTTCTTTAAATTTGGAAACAGAAAAAAGTCTGAACGAGCTAAATCTCGGCTGTAAGGAGGGCGGGAGAGCAATTCCCATCTTAAATCCCTCAGTTTGTCCCATACCTTTCGGGACGAATGAGCCGGTGCGCTATCGTGGTGGAACAAAACTCTGTCATGAAGTTTTCCTCGCCGTTTTTTCTTAATTGCTTGATGTAACTTTTCTAGAACTTGTTCATAGTAGATTGCATTTATAGTTCTTTGTCCTTCTAGGTAATCTATTAACAAAATACCTTCCGAATCCCAAAAAATTGTAGCCATAATCTTTGCAGCGGATCTTTCAGATTTTCCTTTGATGGGGCCGCTTGATCCCCTCGGCAGCCATTGTTTGGATTGCTGTTTGTCTTCGGGATCATACAGGTACAACCAAGTTTCGTCTCCAGTCACAATTCTTTGCAAAAAATCTTCGGGATTAGCGTCCCACTTGTTTAAAGTTTGAAGTGCGAGATTCACCCTTGTTGCAAGCTGATCCTCGCGCAACAGTTTTGGCACCCATCAGGCAGAAAGCTTACTCAAGTCCAGGTGGTCTTTTAAAATTGAATGAGTTGATCCCACCGATAAGCCTAGATTGTCAGCTATAAACTCGACACAATATCGTCGATCTTCTTCGACTAGTGCTCTCACACGATCGATGTTTTCATTGTTGATGGAGGTTGAAGGTCTTCCACTTCGAGTGCCGTCTTCGATACTCTCTAGGCCATTTGAAAAACGATTAATCCATTCATAAAGGGTGGTCTTCTTGGGAGCAGTGTCTCCATAAACTTTCCTCACACTTTCAATAATATCACTTTTCTTCCAACCAAGTTTTACTAAAAATTTGATATTGCTTCTGACTTCGGATTTCTAAGATTCCATGTTGCTTCTGAGGGGTTAAACTTTCAAATGACATAATCTTCCAAATTCTGCATTTTCGGCAATCAAATTTTAACATGTTATTACAAAACCGTACAGGAATGAACATGTCGACTTATGATTTATCACGTAATTTCTAACGTGAATGGGAAATATTTTCCGGGAACTTTTTGAAGGCCCTACGTATATATATATATATATATATATATATATATATATATATATATATATATATATATATATATTATCATAGTTTACAGGAGCAAACTGAATTAAAGTTAAGATGAATTAACTCAAAGCATAAGTGAGCTTAAGCTATATTTTATAATAACTAAATCTTCCAAATATTAATTTCGAAGCAAGTGTAGTTTACGTCCCCCTGTGGTGCCTAGTGTAGTTTACGTTCCTCTACATTATCCTAGTGTAGTTTACGTTCCCCTACATTATCCTAGTTTATGTAGTTTATGTTCCTCAACTTTGTCCGCGTATACCTAATCAAATAAAACGTTAAAACTAACGAAAAGTTTACGACTTAACCTAACCAATCGTCAATTTATAAATGTTAAAACTAACGAAAATATTACGACTTAACCTAACCAATCGTCAATTTATATATATTGGTTAGGTTGGTTAGGTTAAGTCGTAATATTTTCGTTAGTTTTAACATTGTATTTGATGGATTCATTTAAAAAATGTCTCCAAAAAGATCCTAGTGTAGTTTACGTTCCCCAACTTTGACCTAGTGTAGTTTGTGTCCTCTGTTGCGTAACGGGGACGTAAACTACACTTGCTCCTTAATTTCTAGTCAACTAATTGTGTAACATTACTCACGTAAGATTACATTAAATATTAATACTATGAAAATTATGATCGTACGAAAGAAATTATTCAAATAATTCACAATTTAAGTTGGAGGGTTACGTCGTAGCGAATGTCTTAACACCGCAATGTCGTAACGCCGTTTCCCGTTCATCAGCGAAGTTAAGCGACATTGGGTCGGATAGTAGTTGGGTGGGAGACCGTCCAGACTATGTAACGACCCGTGGTTCGGATCCCACATAAAGCTTTAGTGGGTCCCCACCGCCATACGACCTTAGATGATGCCAAGGAGGTTAAATAACCACCATCATTATTTATTTAAGTTAACCATATGTCGTATATGTAAAAATATTTCGCTTCATTTGTGAAAGATGACATTAAACGTCCGTCACATTTTATAGCCAAGAATGAGAGAGATTGTAAGGTGTAGGAATAATGTATATTTTAGCTAAGATTAATAAGTATATATATATATATATACAGGGGCTATCAGAGAGGGGGCTAGGAGGGCCATTTGGCCTGGGCCTTAAGCTTAAGGGGGGCCTCAAATTTAGAAACTTTCAGGCTTGAATATAATGTTTTGCAGTGAAAGTAATAATTGGGTTTAGCTATGGGCCTCAAAAGCTGGAAGTGGCCCGGGCCTCTCTAGACCTCTGAGAAAGCCTATATATATATATATATATATATATATATATATATATAGAGAGAGGAGATCAGACAGCAATTCCCTCCTTCACCAAATCCTGCAGAGGGGTCGACCGCAGGTCGATCCTGACCCGTCGTTCAAACTCACCGAAAGTAACCAAAAGTAAAAGTAAGTATATATATATATATATATATATATATATATATATATATATATATATATATATATATATATACACACACACACAGGATGTTTCAGGAGGAAAGGTTAATACTTAGGGAGGTGATAGTATCGGTCATTGTGAGAAAAAAGTTCATATGAACATGTGTCTAATTCTGAATGGTTACGGAGACAGAGTTGTTTGAATCTGATGCGCGCGCAACTCTTCCTCCCCGCGCGGTGGTCCCATTCAATGGCCACCAAGGTCTCCAGACCTCTCTCCGTTAGATTATTGTTTGTGGGGGTGGATGAAAAGTCAAGTTTACAAAAGAAAGGTGGATACACGAGACGAATTGCTCTCACGCATTTTGGATGCTGCTGCCCGCATAAAGGAACGTCAAGATCAACTCAGACGAACAACACGCGATCTCCGCACACGAGTTGCAAAGTGCATTGAGGTTGACAGTGGGATTTTCGAAAACGTATTGTAAACTGTAACAAATTTGTCATTTCTGTATCTGATAACACTTAAAATGCCAATGTTTAAACACTAAATGTTAGAAACAGTAATTGGTTTCTCTTTCTTGATTACTATTAACAATGCTTTTGTATTTGTAGATTCAAACAGCTCTATCTCCGTAACCATTCAGAATTAAACACATGTTCATATGAACTTTTTTCCTCACAATGACCGATACTATCACCTCCCGAAGTATTGACCTTTCCTCCTGAAACACCCTGTGTGTGTGTGTGTGTGTGTGTGTGTGTGTGTGTGTGTGTGTATATATATATATATACTGCGTTCCAAATTATTAAGTTGATTACATTTTCTCCAATGTTTTCAAAAGTTTTCCCCGATTTCAATGAAATTTGTAGCAAATAATCACTATATATAGCAGCATTGATGGTATTCATTTCGATAAAATATTTTGATAATTAAAATAATTCTCATTTTATTGAAAAATATGTAAAATATTGTGTTCCGAATTATTAAGCAAGTATTCTATTTACGGATCTAAATGGTGAAAATGGGTGAGAAAGAAGGATTTAAAACTAACTGAGAAAAAAAAATAGTCAAGTTACTCGCTGAAAATGTAAAATCTATTGAAATTGCGAAGCAGTTTGGCAGAGCTTATCGAACTGTAAACAAGTTTGTAGCGGAGGGTACCAAACTGAGGCAGCGAAGTGATAAAGGAGCTATAAGAAAAGTGACAAGGCGGCAGATATCTGTAATTAAGCGCAAATTGCAAAGCATCCATCGTCCTCAAGTAAAGATGTTTTTGAGCAGGCTGGCATGCATAATGTACCAAGAACATCTCGATGTGGAATCCTCCAAACAATTGGCAAGACGTGTAAACCTACGATTCAGTCACCATTAACACCCAGGTACAAGAAGCAGCGTGTTGAATGGGCGCGTCAGTACGTGAAAACAGATTTTAATACTGTATTGTCCACCGATGAATGAAAAGCAACCCTTGAGAGACTTGATGTTTGGTCAAGAAGATGGATTGCTGAGAGCCAATTTCTACTATCGAGATTAAGACGCCAACAAGGTGGAAGTAGTGTCATGTTTTGGGCAGGATTGATAGGCAATGAAGTAGC
Organism: Bathynomus jamesi; assembly: GCA_023014485.1. Lineage (NCBI taxonomy): Eukaryota > Metazoa > Arthropoda > Malacostraca > Isopoda > Cirolanidae > Bathynomus > Bathynomus jamesi. Next base: position 623,523 of record JAJOZX010001996.1, read on the forward strand.
TGTCCCATACAGAGTGCCTGATGGTGTAGAAATGAATGCCCAGTCTTACACAAACTTTCTAAAAGAAAACCTCATTCCATGGTAGAGATTGACCCTTAGCAATCCATCTTCTTGACCAACCATCAGATCCCTCAAGGGCTGCTCTTCATTCATCGGTTAACAATACAGTATTAAAATCTGTTTTCACGTACTGACGCGCCCATTCAACACGCTGCTTCTTGTATCTGGGTGTTAATGGATGCTTTGCAATTTGAGCTTCATTACAGATATCTGCCGCCTTGTCACTTTTCTTATAGCTCCTTTATCACTTCGCTGCCTCAGTTTGGTACCCTCCGCTACAAACTTGTTTACAGTTCGATAAGCTCTGCCAAACTGCTTCGCAATTTCATTAGATTTTATATTTTCAGCGAGTAACTTGACTATTTTTTTTCTCAGTTAGTGTTAAATCCTTCTTCTTACCCATTTTCACCATTTAGATCCGTAAATAGAATACTTGCTTAATAATTCGGAACACAATATTTTACATATTTTTCAATAAAATGAGATAATTATTTTAATTATCAAAATATTTTATCGAAATGAATACCATCAATGCTGCTATATATAGTGATTATTTGCTACAAATTTCATTGAAATCGGGGAAAAACTTTTGAAAACATTGGAGAAAATGTAATCTGCTTAATAATTTGGAACGCAGTGTATATATATATATATATATATATATATATATATATATCACTAGTTTTATAAATAGCCTAATGAAGATAAGCTGACTCAGTATTGATATTTTACAAAATTCTGTCTTAAAATATAGTTAAATCACATATCTGACTTGAATAAACTCGATAAACCTCAGTTATCTCACGTTGTCCTTATGTAATGTAATATATAACAGAGTATACAACAATATTATTATAGGGTAGAGTTATGCTTTTTTTTATTATGCCCAGGACCACGTAAACTCTTCAGGGAATAGTTCAAATTCCAATAGAATTCCATAATAGAAGAGGCCAGAATCTAATTTTTGGTGCGATATAGCGCGAACGGTTATTAATTCGTCAAAGAAATTTGATAGTTGTAAAAAAATCTCCTCCCTCCCCGGCAAGAAATTAAAAATTTCATACTTATAATAATACTACTAATAATAATAATAATAATAAAATAATAATAATAATAAAAAAAATCCTTAATAATTGTATAAAGATTGGTGAGCGATGGCACAGTGAAAATTGAATTATAGAACCATTATGTAAAAATATTGTAACAGTCATTGGATCTGCTATTGTAAGTTATACGATTAATCCCAGACATAAACTATTTACAGACATAAAAACTATTAACTCTCTCATTTAGCTATTAACAAGATAAATTACCTATACTCGCTCTAAATTAACTTGTAATTTCATATATACACATATATATATATATATATATATATATATATATATATATATATATATATATAAATACTACTAAACTTACTTGAGAGAAACTGTATTATTATTATTAATAATAATATCTTCAACGAAGTGTCCTTTTCATATTATTTCAAAACATAAAATACTATCCGTAAGTATATATATACATAACGATCAGTCCGACAAATGAGAGGAGAGAAAGAGAGAGAGCTTTCAAATGCTGCCTTCCACCTCAGACTCTGAATTGGTACTGAAGTCTCGATTTTTTGAAAGAGGAATAAATGCTGATTTGTTCTTAAAACTTCTTAATACGAGACAATCCCCTTCTAGAAAAATATTATTTCCACTAAATTAAAGATCTCTAGGAACTTTATAGAGGGTCCCCCAATTTGAATAGAAGATTGTCAATCAGAAGAAAAAAAAATGCATTGTTTATCTGAGAAACAACGCAAATTTTACGATAATTTAACTAATGAACGATTGTTATTTAGTTAATTAACTTTCATAAATGTTTAAATAAGCAAAAGTCTTCAAATTAGTAATAAATAAATAAATAAATAAATAAGACTTGACGCCTGGCTCAGAACAATCCCCGATGAGCCGGGCGTACCTGGCTATGTGAGGTGGAGAGCGCAAGAATCCAACTCACTACTTCACCAGGCCAACTCGAGAGGAGGGGCGACACGCTTGACCTTCGCGAAATGAGAAATCATCACGTGGAACCTTTGTAAGGTAAGGTTGTAAGGTATATATATATATATATATATTATAACTTGGAAGACCATAAGCATACAAAACACGTGACACTGAAGGAAATTGAATTCGGAATGCCTGAAGGGCAGCGCAAAACAGGAAACATAATTATAGTCCTGGCAAATACCATAAACCTGGGTAACTTCTGACAAAATGTGAGTAAAAAATTTTACTATTAAATAGCTCCTAAATGAAATAAGTAAACAAAACTCTGTTTGTATCCGAACATTCCCCTCCTATTTCTTAGTCTTATTATTTCATTTAGGAGCTATTTAATAGTAAAACTTTTTACTCATTTTTGTCCGAAGTCACCCCGTGTCCGAAATCACCCCGGTTTACGGTATTCAAGGGCTAAGACCGAACCACACCATAAACAAAGTTTCATACCTGCGACGATTTATTGAAGAAAAAAGGACTGACATCGCATTCCTCGCAGAAACACATCTTAAAGACTGCCAAGGAGATTGTGAAAACTGCGAATACTACACGGATAAAAAGAAATAAAAATTACAAAGTACTACGAGCTGACAGGACAGAAAGACGAAAAAGTCGCTGTGTTATATGGATACATGAAAGCCATATTACAATATAATAATAAGTAAATCAAACAGCTACGTGGAGCTCCGAACACTCTAACTGCAAAATTCTCTGAAGCCATTGCCGACATCAGAAACCTAATAAAGTCCTTAAACATCCCATCCCGAATATAATACTCTGCGTTGATTTTAATTTCCCATTTATAAAATACAAAAGAATGGGAAGAAATGTGTGTATAATATATATATATATATATATATATATATATATACACAGCAGGGCAAAGGGGGGGGAGCAAAAGAGAAGACCAGGAGCAAGCAAAAATGTTGATAGCTCTAACAAATTAATTTATGTTAACGCAGGAGATAACAGATAACACCATTAAAAATAACTGCTTGGATCTGGTATTCAAATAACACCAACTTAATAAATGATATAAAAATAACATCAACAAATATTTCAGACCACAACATTATCGAGGCATCCACTAATATGGCGAGAGCACTAAAAGAAAATACTCAAACTGAAGAAAGAAGCAAATTTGAGATTTTTAATCTAAACCCTAAGACTATAAATTGGGAAGAAATCAGATCCTATGTGGTACAGAGTAGAAAACAGTCTTAGAGGATAAAACAAGTGAAGAAATGCTAATAACCTTGGGGGAAAAAAAGACGCTGGAAATCTTAGAAAAATGTTCCGAAAGTACGGCCAAAAGGAAAGAGGAACTACTTCCAGAGGCAAAAACAAGAGAAGGAGAATAGCCACGAAGTTAATTAATTGCACAGACAACAACGACAAAAACGTGATACGAGTAAAATTGGAAAGTATAGACAGGAAAATACAAGCCCTAATTAATTAAAGGTCATTCAGAGAGAGAAAAGGAAGATGCGGTGAAAACAATAAAAGATTACCCAAAATACTTCTATAGCTTCGTGAAAAGTAAAACAAAAACACCGATCACTATCGCACCCTTAAGGAAAGAAAATAATGAGCTAACCGATGATTTAAAAGCAATATCTGAAATATTGAGAACTCAATATGAATCAGCTCTCAGTACCCAGAAATAGAGACAAAGCAATACCTTTTTTCAAGAGGAACTGAATGGAGAATGTATAATTGATTATGAATTTACTACAGTATAGCGAAAGCTATAGGACGAATGAAATCACATTCAGCTGCAGGGCGGGACAAATGGAATGCCTCGTTGATTGAAAACTGTAAGAACAAAATAGCTACACCCCTTTATTGGATATGGAAAAGATCCCTGGACACGGGGTAAATACGGTGCATACTGAAAAGAGCGAACATTGTTCCTATATGTAAAGGGGAGGATAGGTCTCAAGCAAAGAACTATAGACTGGTGTCACTGACATCACATCTCACCAAAATATTTGAAAGAATCGTCATGAAGAAAATATATGACGTTTTGGAGACACGGAAAGGATTCAACGAGAACCGGTACGAATTCCGATCAGGAAGATTGTGCCTATCACAACTAATAGAGCACTATAACAATATCCTAGACGCCCTTGAGAGCAATGAAAACTACGATTTAACATACACAGATTTTGCTAAAGCATTCGATAAGTGTCATGACAAAATAGCACATAAAATGAAACACATGGGAATAACAGGTAAAGTGGACAAATCATATGGATCTACAACTTCTTAAGGGAACGGCAGCAAGCTTGGCTCAGGAAGGTACCAGATGAGCCGGGTGTGTCTGGCTATGTGATGGAGATCACAAGAAAAAACTCGTTCCTCCATCAGGCTAGGCGTAGAGGTGGGGCCACTAGCTTGACCATCGTGTGGAGAGAGAGAGAGAGAGAAACTTTTTCCAGGTTTCTATATATATCGTATATATATAATTTCGACTTGTAACCACAGCGCTTTCTTACGAATGTTAAGGCCTTTCGTATATTCAACATTACACCTCTGAAGATGTGCAAGTTGAATACACGAAAGAACTTTGAATAGCTTTTCCTTTTCCTTGTAAGTGTGCATGATTTACTTACTTCACGTGTTTAATCGTGAAATTCATCCCATATATATATATATATATATAAATCGTGAAATTCATCCCATATATTATATATTATATATTATATATTATAATAATATATTTAATGTTTTTCCATACATACATAGAACAGAATGGCCATTAACAAGCAAATTTGTTTTAACTCGAAACTAAGAAACATTTCTTCAGACTTAACATATTATGTAGTTAATATAAACAATACACAGAGAAAAATGTTTTGTTTACTCAAACAAAAATAAAGGTATTTTAAATGCAAAAAACTTCACTTTTTTCTACGTGAAGGTCAAAATATGAAAATAAAAACCCACTCTAATAGACAGAGTTTATTTCCACGACAGGAATAACAGAATAACAGGAATAACGTGGCAAAAGAGGAACAAGCCTGTGTCTACAGCATTCCCTGTAAAAGTTGTGATTTAGTATACGTGGGAGAAACTGGAAGAAATATTGAAACCCGTATTAAAGAACACAAATATGCCTTCAGAAGTTGTAATACTAATAATGCCATTTTTTATCACGCCAGCCAAAATAATCATGCTATAGATTGGGAATCAAGTAAGGTACTTTATAAATGTAATAATTATGTCAAAAGAAAAATAATAGAATCTGTGTGTATAGAAAAAGTAGATAATTTTAATTTGTGCGAAGGTACTTATAAGTTAGACCCTTTAATGAGATTCTTGGTCAAAAAATCCCTTACGGAGTCGTGGGAACGTGTTCGAACCTAAGTGTGAATTTCTTAAATGTCTCTGGATTGGAATGTTTCCTTACTCGCCTTTAGTAAATGTAATAATGGAAGTAATAAATGTGGAAATAAATATAAATGCAACAGATGTAATAATAAAGGTATATTATAAATTTAATAATTAGGGTAAAGGTAATAATAATAAATGTTAAAAAATGTAAATGTAATAATAAATGCAGTAATTATGTCAAAATATTAGAATCTGTATGTATAGAACAAGAAGATAGTTTTAATTTGTGGGAATGTACTTATAAGCGGACCCTGTAATAAAAATGCCCTTCCAGTGTCGGGAGAACGGTATCTAACCTAGGTGCGAATTTCTCTGGATTGTTTCCTAATCGGCTTTTTTCATTCGTTTTTCGGTTTATAAGTGCTGTATAATAAACAATAATGTAATAACCAATGTAATAATAAATTTATAATTTATGTAATAAATAATTATGCAATATTAAATGTAATAAAATTAATAATAAATTCAATAATTATGTAAGAAAAATATAATAGAATCTCTATGTTTAGAACAGGAAGATAGTTTTAAATTTGCGCGAATGTACTTAATGAAAATGCCCTTCCGGTGTCGGGAGAATGGGATCTAACCTAGGTGAATTTCTTAACGGTCGGTCCCTGGACTGTTTTTCCCTCTTGTTTTGGTTCATTCGTGTTTCTGTATCCAGTGATCCACCCGAGGAGGATGCCAGTGGGCGTCGAAACTGTCGTGGAAATAAACTCTGTCTATTAGAGTGGGTTTTTATTTTCATAAAGGTATTTTAGCAAAATTTCTATTTCATTTACGGACACCCCAATTTTGGTTTCGAATTACAAAATGAACTTTGTTGTTAATTATAATTAACAACAAAGTTAATTTTGTAATATTTGTTTAGTGCCCCAAATAATATTTTTGGTGCAGTAAACAAATATTTAAGTTGTCTGAGTAAAATATGGTTTTAAAAGTTGGTTTTCAAATAAAAATTTGTTTAATTTAAACATAAATTATGATGTAGATTTTAAATTAAAAAGGGTTTATTTTAAAATTTATTTTTTTTAATGTTAATAATTTTTTTTTTATGTTACATCACTACAATTACGATATGTAAAAATAAGAAAAGAAATATTTAAACAAAAAAAAAAGGTTAAGAATAATTTCCAAAATAAATAAAATATATTTTGTTGAAATAATACACGGATTGAATGTAAAAAAAAATTTTTATTGTTTATTTGAAAGTACATTTAATTATACTGATAAAAAAAATTTTTTTTGACAGAATTGATTTTATTAAAAAACAAAACAAAACCATTTTTCTGAGTAGTGTCACACTTTTTCGGACCACGTGTCTGGCTATAAAGAAGGCTGTCATTTTATGGGCTTTCAATAATGCGATGGCCAGTGTTTGGAACGGAAATTGGTCCATCTTAGAAAGGTTATCGAAAGCTTTTGGATACTATGATATAGAGGGTGGCCCATAAGCCCCACTCGGTTATAATTAAAGCGAAAATACAAAAATCAAACAAAGTAAAAAGTTTATAAGAAGTTTAAAAATATTCATTGATTATTCAAAGCGCAAAATATAACCATCTCAACAATTATTCTTTCCTTAGTAATCGATTATGTCAGTGTGAGCTCCGATAGATGGGTTTTAGCTTTAAATATAACCGATTGGGACTTATGGACCACCCTGTAGAATTATTAGTGTGGCTCGACACTGCGACTAAAAAGACTCCGAATAAAAAAATTTCGGTAAATAAATATATTTCAAAACGTCCGCTCGAGTCGGTATAATTCCTCCACAGGACCTTCATTCCTAATAATGAGATAGATTTGGTTAAAGATTATAAGGGTGATCCAGAGAAATGGGACCCAAAAGAAACCCCTGTAACTCTTAAAGTATAAGTCCTTTTATAAAATCATACGCATCATTCGAAAGAGGATAGTTACAAGTTTGTACAGGATTGTATAGGTTTTGACAATACAAGACAAGATAAGATACAAAACAAAATAAAAGTGTTAGTTAAAACTAACCCTTCAAGATGACTGCATGGACTGTGGAACAGCTGCGTTTCATAACTGAGCAATATTATGAGCATGGAAGAAGTGTAGTTTCAGCTCAATCTTTCAAGACAAATTTTCAGATGTCAAAATCACCTTCTAAGAAAGTAATACGTCGGTGTGTCAGAAATTTTCCCCTAACTGGCAGCATTGGAAAAAGAAAACCAACTGGAAGAGTGCGCACAGCAAGGATAGACGAGATCATTAACAGAACTCATGAAATTGTACAGGATAATCCTAACATAAGCATCAGACGTGCTTCTCAGCTGTTAGGAGTTGGATATGGAACAACAACACACCGTATATTCAAGCAAAATTTAATGCTCTTTCCATATAAAATTCAAACAGTGCAACAACTAAACGATGGAGATTTAGCACGAAGACGACAATTCTGTCAATGGATCCAACAGAAGGTAAATGACACCACCAATTTTCTAGCAACTTTGATTATGTCAGACGAAGCCCATTTTCACTTGAATGGAACTGTAAACAAACAAAATTGTCGTTTCTGGGCAACAGAAAATCCATTGAATATTACCGAAGTCCCGTTGCATAGTCAGCGTGTAACTGTTTGGTGTGGTCTTACTGCATCTCAGATCATAGGGCCGTACTTTTTCGAGGATTCCACCGGAAACACGGTCACTGTAAATGGTGATCGCTACGAAAAAATGTTGACCGATTTCCTTATTCCTAAATTAAGAGATCTTTGTCTACAAAATCACTGATTCCAACAAGACGGAGCTACCTGCCATACCACGAGGAACTGCATGGCAGTTTTGCGTCAAACGTTTCCAGGCGAGTTAATCTCAAGATTTGGAGACGTTGAATGGCCCGCAAGGTCTCCGGATTTTTCTCCCTTAGATTATTATCTCTGGGGATATTTAAAGAGTAGGGTCTACAGAAATAACCCAACGACCTTGCAAGAATTGAAGGCCGCCATCACAAATGAGATACAGGCCATACCACCGCACACTCTTGCAAAAGTGAAGCAGAACTTACAAGCGAGAACACTGGAATGCTTGGCAACTAATGGAGCACATTTGAAAGGAGTCATTTTTAAAAATAAATATTTCATAATAAACTTGTAACTCTACTCTTTCGAATGATATATAGTTTTATGAAAGGAATTAAATATTAAGAATATTTGGCTTTTTTTATGGGTCCCATTTATCTGGATCACCCACTACTAATACAAAAATTAAAGCAGTCAGAAATGGCTTGAAGGGGGGGGGGGGGGAATAACACTATCCCTTATAACTTTATAAGGTTTGTCCCAAGAAAATATAGAACTTAGCCATGAAAAAATTATAATTTTTTTATGGGGTTTACATCTGGGGGAGTTACCCCCAGTGAAAGAACAGAACCTGATTCTTAGCGAGATACGACTTTCTTACCATAAACTCCAATTTCAATACTTAAAATGCTAAAACTGGAGTATAATTATTAGATAAAAGTTCCTAAAAGATAGTGTTTTATTTTTAATGATCCATTTCTTAATTATGAATAAATTGTCTTAAAAAGTATACGAGTAACGCAGCGGGAGAAGGGGATAAGCGACAAAATTGGCGAAATGTTTTCTCTTTGAAAAAGATAGTTTATTCTTCCTTCTCTCACCTCCAATTGGCAGATATCGCATTTCGTGACTTTCCACTCACAAATAAGCTCTTTTCCACTCATAAACTATCTTTTCAAACAGAAAACGCGTTTCACCAATTTTGTCGCTTATCCCCTTCTCCCGCTGCACTACTCGTATAAAAAAGAAGCTCTTGATCGGGTTTGTATATCGGTGAAACCATTGATGGGCTTTGGAGATGAGAGAATCTGTCAGCATACAAACAATTAGAAACGAGAATGTTAACACCCGCCTCGTTAAACCTTTTTTAGGTGAAACATTTTTGGGTAATTTTATATTTGGAGCAATTCCGAATTTTAATTGGAATAAAAGGTTGCAATAAAGTTCGATAAATGAATTTATTTCATTTTCGTGTTTTAATTAAAATTTTAATAAATTAAAAATGTTTTTAAAGTGCCAGAGGCAGGATGTTCTCTCAGGCGTCGATATATTGCAGGTAGTGATTGTTATCTTCTGCTTTTCAATCCTCTTTTTATCTTTTTTTTGTGCTAGTTTCCCTCTTAATTATTGTAGTTATTGAATTTGGGACGATTCTTTTCGATACTTTGGTCATTTTAGGAGAGAGAGAGAGAGAGAGAGAGAGAGAGAGATAGAGAGAGAGAGAGAGCAAAGAAAAAGGGAGACCTCGAACTTTGGCTGTAAAACCCAAAGTTATGGTCAGATTTCAATACTTTTTCACACCCCACAACTAAGTAAATTTCCTATACGGTGAGCGGATTTCAAAGAAAACTAATGAAAATTATGGATTTATTGAACATTTCTTTATGCCGCTGGAAATTCTCCATTTACACTATTACTGCATTATCGGGTCAAAATAAAAAGGGAGACCTTTTAAATCTTTCATATCTCGGCAAATATAGTACATAGAACCATAAAATTTTAGTATGTTAGTACTAGGTAATTTTATCGTTTGTATGCCATCTTTTAGCATCTCCTGTTTTATCGATTTTCTTGAGAGGCTTGTCCAAACGTCCTGCAGTTGGCTTACGTTAATTAAAATCGCTTTAATTATCGCAAGATTTTTATGGAATATTTGCCATACATCCAATTTCTCAGCTAAAATGCTAAAAGATGGCATACAAACCATAAAATTACCTAGTACTAACATACTAAAATTTCATGGTTCTATGTATCGTATTTGCCGAGATACGAAGGATTTAAAAGGTCTCCCTTTTTTTTTTGCCGACCCGATATAATATACCTTTGGTAACCTTTGGTTAGCTTCCGCCCGAATTGTTCATTCTGACGGTCAAGCTTTTCACTCCACCTTAGACCTACAGTTTAACGTGGAATCCGAACCACGCCCCACCAGCAGCCCAGCGTCTTAACCAATAGGCCATCCAGAGTACCCATTTATCTATCAACCACTTTCTTTATTGTGTGGAAGGATGAACAGTTGGGTTTTGCTGCGCGCCGGCTGCCGTCACCGGGTCTCGAATCCGGGGCCGACGCTAACCACTACACTACCGAGGCGCACATATATATATATAATATATATATATATATATAATATATATATTATAATTATATATATATATATATATATAATTTTATATATTTAGGGTGACAATAAAAATCGAAAGTTGGAGTTTTTTATTGGCCATTTGTTCAATGCTGCTACTACATGAGAAAACAATGTACTGTAAATATTAGGTCATTCAGATAATATTTAAGGGTGTCTCAAGTGAGGTAAATAATTCTCCTTATAACAAAAATTAATTATTCATTACCTAGTAAAAATAAATTAATATTTTTTTTAATTAATGTAAATAACGTTAGTTTTAGTTCATAAGGTTTAAGTGCAGGCGTACTCCAATCGTAATAAGTAAATAATATATTTACTAATATATTCCAGGGTGTCTTTCATTCAATTGTAGACCACCCATTAATTCTTGCTTTTCCTCAAGCCATACCCCTTTTTCAATGTACCAGGCTGAAACTTCCTATGATCCTCAACAACCTGCAAGAGATGTTGGCGCTGTTCTTCATTCTTCGTAATCTTTGTATTGAAGGCCTGGATCAAGGCAATTCCCCTCTCTGCCATGTCATTGACGACTTTTAGTCCTTCAACTTCATAAGGTTTAAGTGCAGGCGTACTCCAATCGTAATAAGTAAATAATATATTTCTAAATATATTCCAGGGTGTCTTTCATTCAATTGTAGACCACCCATTAATTCTTGCTTTTCCTCAAGCCATACCCCTTTTTCAATGTACCAGGCTGAAACTTCCTATGATCCTCAACAACCTGCAAGAGATGTTGGCGCTGTTCTTCATTCTTCGTAATCTTTGTATTGAAGGCCTGGATC